>JAXGGA010009576.1:0-50829 GCA_038373865.1 Uloborus plumipes
GAAGTGGCTTTGAGATTAGCGATTATTCGTGTCTCACGAGATGTGACGTCACGGGGCACAAAAAACCCGTATTCTCGGTATCGACTATATTGACGATACAATGAGAGTAGGGCCCCTGAGGAGAGAAATCGAAGACTAGCGACAGTGCACATTAGAGATATGACGGCTAGAGCATCAGAAAGCAATGAGCAGCGTGAGTATCGTCTAAGAGATAGAGCAACTAGATCAAGACAATCGGAGACAGCGACACAGCGTGAGATTCGATTGCAGGAAATGAGGCAGAGAAACAGACAATCAAGAGCTGCTCCAAACTTCACCTTAGCAATGGAAGGATTTGACTACGATCCTCTAAAAGATTATTCGAGCCATGTTAGTACTAACATTGGGAAAATGGAAATTATTTGCAGTTATTGTCAAGCAAAAAGGTTTAGGTCAGAGTCATCAGGTATTTGCTGCAATAACGGAAAAGTTAAACTACCTATTTTACGACCGCTAACACAAGAGCTTTTGACGTACACAGCAGGGAATACACCAGAGTCGAAACATTTCCTAAGCAACATAAGAAAATATAATGCGTGTTTCCAAATGACGTCATTTGGTGCCACATCAGTTCTTCAACAGCGTGGTTTTCCCTGAACGTTCACAGTGCAGGGACAAGTTTACCATAAGGCAGGATCATTGCTCCCTTTACCAAATCAGTCACCAAAATTTCTACAGCTGTACTTTGTTGGCGATGAGCAAAGAGAAACTGAACAAAGATGTTCTTACATTTCAGGAATAAGACAGCATATTGTGCTTATCTTGCAGAAGATGTTTCATGAGCATAACAGTCTCATCAGATCGTTTAAGACCTCATTGGAAAATATGCCAACTGATGAATACAAAGTCATCATAAGAGCAGACAGAAGGCCTGCAGGGGAACATGAACGTCGGTATAATGCTCCTCAAGTGGATGAAGTTGCAGTAGTATTATCAGGAGACGAGTTTGACCAACGAGACATCATCATTCAAAAAAGGGGGTACACTTTGCAGCGCATTTCAGAAACGCATCGCTACTATGATGCTCTTCAGTACCCATTATTATTTCCTGGTGGGGATGATGGATATCACTTTAATCTAAGGCAAATCAAACATGCAACAGGTGAAATTACCAACAAGAAAGTTTCATCGATGAATTTCTATGCGTATAGGATAGAATTATGCGTATTAGGTTCGTGATGCGTATAGGTTCGTGAAGTTGAAAATAACCATTTATTAAACTGCAGGCAACTATTCTAACAATTCATCGTAGACATGTACGCAAAAATTGAAAGTGAGCTCCTTCTTTACGTTCGTTTAAACGTAAATTGCGAGTAGAAGAGTATATCCATCTTCGAGATGCAGTGATAAACGACGGGAACACTGAAAATCTAGGTTTTTTAACTATATTACCATCTTCATTTACAGGCAGTCCTAGACATATGCATGAATACTCGCAAGATGCGATGACTTACGTAAGAACGTACGGTAGACCGGATTTATTTATCACTTTTACTTGCAATCCGGCTTGGCAAGAAATAAAAGAGATGCTATTTAATGGTCAATCTCCCAATGAGCGCCACGATTTAATTGCGAGAGTCTTCAGGCAGAAGCAGATACAATTAATTAATGTTATTACCAAATGTCATGTGTTTGGAATTCCAAAATGCTGGCTTTACACCATTGAGTGGCAAAAGCGAGGACTTCCACACTCGCACAACTTAATCTGGCTTGCCAAAAAAATTCAACCTGCACGGATAGATGACATTATATCTGCTAAATTGCCTTGCCCAGAACGAGATCCTCAGCTTTTCGCAATAATAACAAGAAGTTCTGTCAAGAACTAAACGAGCCTACTTTCCCGTACATCGACATCGACATTCTCGCATCTGATCATTATTCTCTTGATTATCTGAGACTGAAAATTATGTCAAACATACCTTTTTAGCACTTAGAGCTGATTTCGAAAAGCAAAATATACCCCTCTCATCAGATGAAATAGACACGTAAAAAGTAATTAACGAATAAATAAAGTTTTGTCGCACCTTTTAAAGAGTGTAACTGTTACAGTTCCTCCGTAGAAAAAATCCTCCATCGTTTCAAAAAAAAAATAATAATAATAATAATAAAATAAATAAATAAATAAATAAAAGTACAAAGAGCATCAAAACACATTTTATCAAAGAAAGAAAAAAAAAAGAAAAAAAAAACTCGTCCGTTAATAAAATGTCTCGAATTTCACTTTTAATCCGTTGCCAGTTGTTAAATATAAATAAAGAATAAAATTTTCTCGTTTTGTTTTGTTGCAAAAAAAATCGTCTGCCAAAAAAAAATAATAATAATAAATAAAATAAAACAAATGAATAAATAAACAAAAAATCGTCTGCACAGTCAGTCATTTTTTTTCTGAGCCTGCATTTCCGCCATGTTTGTGGAGTCGGAGTCGGAATCAGAGTCCTCACAGAAGAATTCTCAGAAAAGTACTTTACAAACATTACTTATCAAAACCATTTTCTTACAAAGTTAGTTTGAAGGAGATCCGACTTTAAGTTCAGGATCAACATTCAACTTAAATTCCCCGTAGACGCTAATGTTAATTTTTTTTTTTTTCTGAACGGTTCAATATTGAACGAAAAATTGTTCACATCGAAATATCAAATATGGGAATGAGCTGTACTCGCCGAGATTTTTCGAACAAAAAAAAGTTTATTCCATTCGGAAGGTTCACTCAAAAGTTATTAGGTGGAGAAAGGTTGCTTGAACGGTTCAATGTTGAACCAAAAATGCTCAAATTGAAAATTTAAATACGGTAATAAAGTATCCTTGCCGAGATGCTTCGAACAAAAAAATTTGTTTAAATCGGACTGTTCATTCAAAAGTTATTAGGGGTGACAGCTTGTTTGAACGGTTCAATGTTGAACGAAAAATTGTTCAAATCGAAAATGTAGATACGGGAATGAAGTATCCTTGAAAAGATCTTTCGAACAAAAGAAAGTTTGTTCAAATCGGACTGTTCACTCAAAAGTTAGCATCGCGGGACAGGTTATTTGAACGGTTCAAAGTTGAACCAAAAATTGTTCGAATCAAAAAATCAAATATGGGAATGAGCTGTACTCGCCGAGATCTTTCCAACAAAAAAAAGTTCATCCAAATCGGAATGTTCATTCAAAAGTTATTAGGGGGGGACAGACAGACCGACAGACCGACCGACCGACCGACAGACCGACACACAAATTCCCCATCTCAATACCCTACTTTCAAATTTTTAATTTTTCGATTTTCATTTTACCTTTTTATTTTTTTAACTTGTCGATATTTTTTGGACGGCGATATTTTTTTAACTTGGCGATATTTTTTGGACTTGGCGATATTTTTTAGATGCATTAAGCTATTTTTAATACTATTTTTGTCTTTCTTTTAATTTTAACGGGAAAGTAGGCTAACAAAACACATGATTCATGGACCATGTGGAAATTTAAATCCAAACTCGCCATGTATGAAGGACAGAAAGTGCTCAAAAAGGTACCCACGTAATTTGATCAAAGAAACACAAACTGGAGTTGATGGCTACCCACTATATAGACGTAGAGCTCCAGAAGATGGAGGATTCGTGGTAAACCTTCATGTACGTGGCAATTCAGAAATAGCAGTCGACAACAGATGGGTTGTTTCATATTCTCCGATTCTTTCAAAAATGTTCCAGGCACACATTAATGTAGAATACTGCAATAGCATAAAATCTATCAAATATGTCTGCAAATACATCTACAAAGGCAGCGATATGGCCGCTTTCGGGTTAGGCAACGAAAGAATGACTGACGAAGGATGCAGTATCAGCTGGGCAGGTATATTAATAGCAACGAAGCAGTTTGGCGAATTTTAGGATTTTCAACTCATGAACGACACCCAACTGTATTTCATCTCAGTGTCCATGTAGAAAATGGACAAAGGGTGTACTTCAAGCCAGAAAATGCCGCCAGACTGGTTGATAATCCATCGAATACGACGTTAACTGCGTTCTTTCAACTGTGCCAACAGGATCCTTTTGCAAGGACTTTATTGTATCATGAAATTCCTAAATATTACACTTGGAATGCATCGACCAAAGTTTTTTGCAGAAGAAAAGCTGGCCAATCTGTCCCTGGACATGAAGTTGTCACGACGGATGCCCTGGGTCTTGTATATACAGTTCACCCTAATAATGCCGAATGCTATTTCATGAGAATCCTTCTACATGCAGTTAGAGGACCCACATCTTTCCTACATTTAAGGACTGTTGACGGCGAAATCTGTCAGACCTTCAGAGAAGCCTGTGAGAAGTTAGGCCTACTGGAAGGAGACAAGCACTGGAATGCCACATTGCGAGAAGCTGAACAAAACTCTCTACCCGAGCAAATGAGAAATCTTTTCGCAATAAGTCTAACTGCATGCTGCCCGTCCAATCCATTATATTTATGGGAAACATATAAAGAAGCTTTAAGTGAGGATATTCTCGCTTAAGTCTAAAGAGCAAATCCGACATTAGAAATTACATTTACTGCAGATATCTTTGACGAAGCTTTGACCAATCTTGAAAACAAATGTATTAACATAAGTAGCAAGCCATTACAGCAACTTGGCTTCCCGCACCATTGCGAGACAGACAATTCGTGCTTCAGGCAGATTTCATGCGAGAAAAGAACTACAATGTTGAAGAATTGAATGCATATGTCGCTGAAAAATTACCCCTTCTAAATCATGACCAAAGACAAGCATTTAACATCATCATAGATCACTTAAAGGAACAACAAGGCAGTATCCTTTTTACTTCCTTTTACGTAGTAAATTAAGTATTGTGATCGCGAAAAAAAAATCACTCAAATTTGATTCTAAATTTTGATTTTGCTCACCCCCGAATGAAAATTCCTTAGTTTTTTTAACCTGTCAGCACGTGCATAGGTACCTACCAACATATAAGCAGCCGAAAATTTTTTTTCAACCACCCCCGAGTTAATTACGACGAGTTTTCCCGTGACGTCTGTATGTACGTGTGTGCGTATATATGTGGGTCGCATAACTCAAAATCTATATGTCGTAGAAGCTTCTAACTTGGTATGTAGGCTCTGAGGATGGTCTAGTTGTGCACCTCCTCTTGTGGTTGCATTTGAATGTTCCCAAGGGGGTGTTTTACCCCTTTTTTGGGGTAAATCAGTGTTAATTTCAATGCAGACTCAAGTGATATGAATTGGCGCGACCACTTGGCAATATTTCGCCAAGCTTTTGGTCGCCAAGTGTTTGACGCCAACTTGGAGACATATCGCCAAATTGGCGACAAATTTGGCGAAAAAATTATTTTTTGAATTTGGGTTCAACTTGGCGCTATTGGCGATATTTTGTGAAAAATTCACTGAATGATATTAAAATCAGCAATATTTAGAAAATTAACCATTGTAAAATATTTTTTGCATTGTTTCGTGGCAGATTAGGGGAGTAAATATTTGAATTGTCACCTTGCTCACTCCAAGCAATTTTTTTAACACTTAAGGCAACTACTAAGAAATGTACACGTAAAAGGAAGTAGTGTGGGGTCCATACCAGATTTTTTTAAATGCTGCTGGCGGCACAGGAAAAACGTTTTTGACAAATTTAATTTTGGCAAAAATTAGGTCTCAAGGAGATATTGCTCTTGCAATCGCTTCTTCAGGCATTGCAGCAACGCTAATGGCAGGAGGAAGGACAGCCCACTCCGCACTTAAGCTACTACTGAACATTGCCAGACAGGAAAATCCAACCTGCTGCATAAGCAAGGCAAGTGGTCGAGCGCAGGTACTCAAGTCCTGTAAATTAATCGTATGGGATGAATGCACGATGGCACATAGAAAGGCTTTAGAGGCCTTGGACGTCACAATGAGAGATCTGAGAGGCAACGATGCGCTAATGGGAGGAGCTCTATTACTTCTCTGCGGAGATTTTCGCCAAACTCTCCCTGTTATCCCTAAGTCAACCCCAGCCGATGAGATCTATGCCTGTTTGAAACATTCGTCTTTGTGGAGATATGTACAAACAATAACTTTAAAGCAAAACATGAGAGTACACCTAGTCAATAGAAGTGCTCAAACTTTCTCAGAAAAATTGCTGGAGTTAGGAGAAGGGAGATTACTAATCGAGTCATCTGGAAAAATAAAACTGCAATCAGATTTTTGTAATCTGTTGTCTTTCGAAGCGAGTTAATCGATGCAGTCTATCCGGCCGTTTCTCAAAACTATACTAATACTAGCAAAAATACCCGGCGTTGCCTGGGCCAGTAAAAATATTGAGAAACAATTTATAATCGCTTTTTTTTCCCAAACTAAAAGAACTCAAAACGTACCGCTTTGACGATTTAAAATGTCGCTAAATTTGCGGTAACTGTTTTGGGATACCTAGGATAATTTTTCTCCCCTCCCTACTTTATGCAAATCTGCTTAGGTATTATTAAGCCAGTAATTTTTGTCAAAGAAAAATTGTCATTTAATGCTAAGAAAATATTGCTGACCATGAAATGACGCTAAAAGTTTTTGTCCTAAGTGATTTCGAAATTAGTAGGGAGCATTTGACAATTATTTGTGCGAAAAACACAAATTAATGGCAATTTTAGTTTTGGGGTCTGATTAATTTCGTATGCGGATTACTCTCTGCTTTGACGTAAGTTTCAAAAGTTTTTTAATGACAACGTACGGAATCGGCCAAAAAAAAAAAAAAAAAAAAAAAAACAACTTTTCTTCAACTGTGGGAGTATTATTTCGATTATTAAGATTTTGGCGCAGTCTACAAATATCAGACAACAATCGTTTTATTTTAGTTATATCGTAAGAAGTAAAGTATTATTACATAGTCTTTGGCGCCAGAACTGGCGTCAGTGGAAAACACCCATAATCTTAGTTATTATAATATTTTTGCAACAAATTCGGCAAGATACCTGTTCGATTGTATTCTAAGTGACCAATTGTAAGTACCGCCCAATCAACGCCAACAAATTTTTAAAAATACTGTAAAATTGTATTTAAAGTTCCATTAAAGTGGAAAATACTGAACCTAATCCATTTATTAGTTGCCAATCTCTTCAAGCGATTACATTACCAATACTCTAAAACACTAAAACACATACTGTCGGCCCCGCTCAAACGAATACTGTCGGTTCCAAGAAATATTATTTGATTAAGCGGAGAATTCGATTAAGCGGAATCTTTAGCATTGCGTCTATGACATGGGAAATATCTAGTTCCAGGATATTTTATTCGTTTATCCGTTAGACGATTAAGCAGGACCGACAAATTCACGAAACTTGTGAAAATAATTGATACAGTCAACAATTTACTAACAAAGGAATACAATTTATTCTAAAAAAATAATATTTTCACGCAGCAATGCACATTAAAAAACACATTGCTTAAGGATAAATATTCTACTTACACAACTAAGACTACAAAACGTTTTAAATACAAATCATGGTAAAAGACTGGATATTCCCCATGAAGCTGGAAAAAAAACCTTCATGATTTGACTTGAGAAAAGCCTTGGACATTAAATACGGAAAGAAGAAATGATGCCCGCAATTTTAGCTTTCGACAGGGAGTTGAGATGATACACTAAATACTGAGTTACAGGGCGGACATTCCGGACCCCTGTCCGGGGCGCCAAATTTTAGGGGCGGCATTTTGGTTTGAATGTTAAAATACATTTTTCATTAATGACAAATTTGTACAAACGTCTTTTGCAAACAAATTTCTTTTTGCAGCTTGGAAGCTTGAAACGAACGGGAAAGTTTTAGGTCTTATTTTTATCGTGAGCTTTTTGTTCCGTAATTGCTGTCGGGGACGTCATCTGATCACCCTTGCCTATGAGTTGCGAAGCGAGACGGCGAGACAGCGTTGTGTGAGGTCCGATTGGTCCGATTACCGACAAAGTACTTCGCCAGGGTTGCCCCCCCCCCCGGTACTTCGGAGTACTTCGCATGATTTTGGACCCTAGGCCATACGCTTTATGGCTCCTATTTTCCAAACTCTCTTCCTGCTAATTGTTTCCTTGAAACTGATGCAAAGGGGAGCGGGACGGCTGGACAACCCTGGGAGTGGGACACTTTTATGATTTTGTTGTTTCGGTAGTGTTGCTTCTCTTTTGTACTAGTAAAAAGAAAAAACGTGCGTCACTTACACCACCTCTTCGATAAAACGAGTTTTCTCTTATGGATAATTTTACCGTTTATTCGTGCAGGGAACTTTCAACGAAGTAGGTGATTTTAGAAAGCCCCCTTTGTATCGTTGTGGCCGAAAAACTAAATACCATTTGCTAAACCCATTGCAGCTAAACTCAATCATCATCAGCGTCGATCTTTAAGTAAAGGCAAAAAGTTCAAAAATATGCTTTGGTTTGTTTTTAGGAAAGGAATATTTCTGAAGTAAGTTTCATGTATTTTCATTACTATTCGTTTCTTGCGATGTATTCATGAGGTTGAATAATATTTAATTTGAAAAACAGGCTTGCATGTTAAACTTATATTTATAAAACAAAATTGCATCTCACGAACTAAATATACAGGGGTCCGGCCATGGTTACCAAACGTCCCGGTTTTTTAATAGTGTCAGTTTCGGCCTTATTAGGTGAAAAACAAAGCCCAATCGAAGTTTTATCTTTGGTTTCAACTCTTGATATTGCACCAAATTTAGCTATTGCTTTAAGAATTTTACTATCTTTGCTAATAAGTGTGGCACGTGGCGAGAGGAGTTTCTCAAAATTAAAATTAATAAAAAAAAATTTAAGTTCCACAACTCTTCAAGATAGATTAAATGGCCTAGCTACATTGGCAATTGAACACGAATTAGCTGAACAAATAGGTTTTTAAAAAATAATTGCAAATTTTGCAGAATTAAAAGTAAGAAAAAGCTTTTTAATTTTCTTGTTTCTTTAGGAGTTTGTAGTAATAGAGTACCACGGAAGAACAATGCATTGAATTGTAACCTTTGTCCTCATATTTCTTTTTTTTAAATAGTTATTTAACAGACTTGATAGCAGAGAATGAATATTACTACAAGTTACTACAGGAGGGAAAATAACGTTAAACATTAATTTGATCTCTCAAATTTTGTACAGCATAAGCAATTAATCTCTCATCAAGTTGTCATTAAAGTGTGTATCAAATACTAATGTTGTTTTATTGCATTCTTAATCTATGATTATAAAGAAAAAAATATATAAATTGATATTTTTGAAGCAATGATTTTATTATATTTTATTTCATCAATATTACTCCACTGTTTTGATTATAACATTTCCAACATGCTATCAGCTCTCAAGAAACATTTCTAAACTGGGTAAATATCATTATAAATTCTGTAATAATTCCTTATTGGGCACAAACAAGTAATAAGAGGTCATTTTCTTCTTATTGTTATTTAAATAATTATGTGTGTTTATATAGTGTGTGTGTGTGTGTGTGTGTGTGTACGCAGCATGTAAAAAAAGCCCTGATTTTCTTTTTTTCAAATGATTTGTTGACTTTATTATATTTTGAGATATTTTCTACTCGACATGCTATTGTGGTACTTCTTTTCAATTTGTACTTTTTGTCCAGTTTAACTTATAGCTTTAACTAGCAGTACCCGCACGGCGATGCCCGTGCATTTAAATGGAAAGGAAGTCCACTGAATAAATTTAAATTCACTCCAACCCTCTGAAGTAAAATTATTATAGTCGAAGCGGTATAGTAATTGGCCACTTTAGCGACATCGTATTCGTATGCTTGAATAAAAAATAAATGAAATATTTCTGCATAAATAAGAAATACTTCATATGATACTATATTAATGCATTTTACTACTCATACTGTCTGAAAACATTTTTTCAGATATATTATTAGAAAAAAAGTCAACGCAAAAACAAAAATGTCAAATTGATAGTAATTGGCCACCTTATCATAGTTATTGGCTATGAAACCATACAGTTATTGGCCATGTAAACATTCAATGTTATACTGGATTATTCATATATATATATATGAAAATATTATTCCTTTACATGAATATAGTATACCATTGTATGAAGGTATTATACCGTTAATTGAACATATTTTTCGTTCATTAAATATATTATATCATTATAGCATTCAATATCTTTCTCCATCTTTCCCTTTTCTATTTTTTGACTTCTCCTTATTTATATTAGTCTTCTTTAAAGCATTTTCTTTCTGTACGGCTGCTTGTCCATTCCGTTTTTCTTCTTTTCTTTATTTTTCACTCTTTTTGCTGCTTTTCTTGTTCATTGTTTTCAATAGCTGCTCTATAACTCTCAGAAATTATAAAGAATGGTTTTTTTTGTGTATCCTATTAAAAAAAATTCTCCTACTTTTTGGCGCATTTTGTTGGTAATCATCGATAAATTTACTACAATGAGTTGTTTTGTTTGAAGTAGCTGACGTATACTAATTTATAGGAGTTTTCAGAGGAGTTATCACAATTGTTGCTGCTGTCACATTATTTTCATTAGTCAAATTTGCATTTGTTGTTATAATTGCAGTCAGTATTTCAGTATTGGTAGAGTTGTTTTTAGAAAAATCATTCTGGAAAAAAAGCGCCAAACTTTGTATAACGGTCATGTATTATTTGAAACTTCCTTCTGATATTTCGGTGCTTTTATCTTGTCCACTTCGCCTCCAAAAATATTTTGGAAGTCTTTTAGAGACATGAGCTTATTTAATACATTAAACTCTTAATCTGATTTTTCTGTTGCTAAACATATATGGGGCCAATTACTATAATTTTCTGAAAATATAGTGAGAGTTATTGGCCACAGCAAAACTTTAATTTTTAAGAAAATATTCTTATATTACACCTCAAATTCACTTATTAGGCATCACAGCAATAAATCTCATAGCATTTTAAAAGCTGTAAATGCATCGAGTTCTTCTAAAATATCGCATAGGAAATTCTAGTCTTACCGTTTTCTCCACAACCTTTTAACCTACACTAAAAGTCCTTTTAAAGTTTAAAACAATTCGCCAAATAAATCAAAAAGACAAGAGATATACTCAAATTTAGTAAATTTTCAAGGCTTTACTCTATACGTAAATTTAAACCACTGAAGAAAGAGCAGCTTGTATGGAAAATGGATCTAGTGTTTCAGTTTTGCGTACAGAGTTATGCCTTGAAATTTGACTAAATTTGATTAATTAATATCTCCTCTTCTAATTAACGGAGAGAAACGTGCTAAAACTTTTTTTTTCAGAAAAAAAAACCCTTTCCAGTCAGGGCCGCCGAGAGGTTTACCGGGGCCCCGGGGCAAAATACTGACATGCGCCCCCCCCCCCCCCAAAAAAAAAATCTTCAATACTAAGACAACTTACGTTCGGTGCAGTGAAGAAAAATAATAGTATTTCGTATTTGCTAATTTTTCTTCCAATTTATATTTTTGTGTGTTTTGTATTTTTATAATCTGCTCGTGTGTTGAACTTAAGTATATTATGATATAAATTTTTATGAAACAAATCAGAAATACATAACACAAATTTACAAATAATATTCCTACTTCAATTTACTAAAAACTATTAATAATTCTGTCACTACTTCACAAAATTAATAATACATATTTACATAAATTACACATGCATGTGTTTTAAAATCCTTTGAAAAAAATTACATTTCTTGACTATTAAAAGCGTTATTCCTCACTTTGAAAGTTCATTAAAACTTTCCATTGTACACGTAAGAAATGCCTAGTAAGTACTACAGAAGATAGAGAAGAAGATACAGAAGAAGTCCAATGCCCCCTAAGGCATTGGGCTACGAGCACTCGTTGCGTTGCTGTGGACACATGTAGATGCGAGATGTTTTTGCTTTGCCTACACAAAAATGAAGTTTAGTTAACCAAAAAGCTGGCTTTTTTTTTAACTAGCAGCCCGGGCCCCCTCTTGGGCCGGGCCCCGGGGATTTTGCCCCTGCTGCCACCCCCTCTCGGCGGCCCTGTTTCCAGTGATATATAATGTTTTGGGGTGGAGGAAGGTTTTCCACCCTCAATTATGGCGGATACACCAAAAATGAGACTAATTAATTAATTTAAAAATAACTAAATCGAAATTTAGAATTTGGCCTTCGAGATGCATTACACGAGGATACGTTCGAATTTTTGCGCCAAGTTTCAGGTCTGTCGGTGCTGTGGGGGCTTCTAAGGGTGGACAAACGTACAGCGGTTACAAACGTACAAACAAACTAACTAACACCGTCATCTTTATATATAGAGATAAACATGATTTAGTTTTATTGTGCTGCTTTTTACTGGAATGATCAAGTCAAGATTAATTTGCTTGTATTGATTGAAAATGAATCTGTTTTATTAATTTATATATTTATCTTTTTACTATCCACGAAATGCTTTTTAGCTCGCACTTGACCGAGATTGATGTTCTTTTGATTTTTCAATCTGCTATGAGGACAAAAATAAGTCTGGCTCTTTGTTCTTATGAATACTTATTTAGCGACACTAATTCTGTAATGCAGGACCGGATTAACTAACGTAAGTCAAAAAATGGCAATGCTCCATCGTATTAAAAATCTTATTGCGCATTCGAACTATATGAACGTAATTCCTAAAAAAAAAAGAACCTTTACAATTACTTTCCAGTGTTAAAAGAGCGCTCGTCCCAACCTTTGTATGCGGCAAACGTTTTTAACTTCTCCTGCTAAGTAGTCACAGTGATTTACGTTAGTCTGATTTTGAGGCTCAGAATTCTCTTCGTCATAGTAACAAATCGTATGCAGTTTGAGTTTATTTTTAATTTTTTTCGAGACTTGGCTCTAGCAGACTTTACATTGAAAAAACTTTTTTCGTGGAGAGGGGAGGGGGGTTCTGAAACCACGTTTTTTAAGGGAAAACACCTAGAAAGATGAAAAGCATAATTCGAGCTCAAGACGTTTAAATTCATGAGAATGTGAACGGCTAGAACCCCCACCCAACTGGTGTTTTTTTTTTTTTTTTTTTTTTTTTAAGATCCCGATGAGGGCGACAATTTGAAAATTTGTCCGGGGCGGTAAAACTGCTTGCGCCGCCCCTGCTGAGTTAGTTTGGTCAATGCCTTTTGATTTATGAGAAATATGTACCTTAAATTGGAATGAAAAAGACGCTACCGATCGAACTTTTTTGAATATCGTTATAAATTATAGCCTATGTGTTATTCTGATGTATATGCTACATTATGGTAAAAGTTTCATCAAAATCCATTCAGTAGTTTTTGCGTGAAAGAGGAACAAACATACATCCATCCATACATCCATCCATACATCCATCCATCCATCCATACAAACTTTCGCATATATAATAGTAGTAAGATGAGCTGGTTGCGCGAACTGGCCATTCTTGCTGCAAAAAACGAAGATGTTCAAGAAATGAATAAGCGAATACTTGCTATGCTGCCAGGCACAGCCGTTGAGTACAAATCTATCGATAGCGTGACAGATGTTGATGAAGCCGTCAATTTCCCAGTAGAGTTCCTAAACTCACTTGACCCCTCAGGATTACCACCGCATCGTCTTACACTCAAAGATGGATCACCAATTATTTTATTACGAAATCTTGATCCGCCAAAACTTTGCAACGGCACAAGGCTATGCGTGAAAAAGTTGTCTGCCAATGTAATTGAAGCAACTATCTTAACAGGAAAAGGAGAAGGTGAAACGGTTTTTATCCCACGTATACCACTAATCCCAACGGATCTTCCTTTTAACTTTAAGAGATTACAGTTTCCAGTGAGGCTTGCGTTCTCCATCACGATCAACAAGTCCCAAGGACAGTCAATTAAGTACTCCGGAGTGGATTTGAGGTCTCCCTGTTTCTCCCACGGACTAAGGCTACTATAACTAGGAGCTGACTCGTCAGCCATTTTGTTTCCCACCAAGTGTGTTTGCTGTGTCGTCTGCAAACCAAAACCTCGCCAATGTTTAGATTTATATACAGAAAAATGGGTGGTTGTGCTGCAATAAATTGCAGCAATCACTCAAGGAATAAAATCCGAACGTTTAGGTTCCCAACATGTAAAGAAAGAAGGAATAATAGGGTTATAAACTGCCGGCGCGAAAATTGGATTCCAACGAAAAATTCCCAACTTTGCATAGTTAGTATGCTTGATTTTTTGTGGATACCTTATCTATTTGGTTAGAATCTGTTACGAAGTGTCTTCTTTTTCCCTTATTTAACAAAAAACTGGTCTACACACTGAAATTTTTGATGTAGTAATTAAAAAACAATACCTTAAGAAATAACAGGTTTGCCATGAATCTTGGCGGTAAAATGTTTGCCTTACCAATGTTTATCGCCAACCAAATTCAAACAGTCGTCGTACTTTTAATTTAGCGAGGAATGCGTTGTAATTCAATGTGATTTTTCATTACTTCTTCAAACAAATCAAAGCATTAAAAATTTATAGCATTAAAAATTGAAATTTTTAAGCAAATAATTGAAGATTGATTTCCTTGACCAGTTCTTTTATTTAATTGTCACCTTTTGAAAATGCATTCAGGTTTCATTCTCAACTTATAAAGTTATAAGTAGTTTTTAGTTGGATAATTTGCTTCTGAAGTAAACAATAAGGGCGCTTTTCCACTTACCGACACGGCAACGATAAATCGTAAGCGATTGTCGTCATCCGACATTGGAGCACGCAAAATGCATTAAAATATGCTATGCGCTTTTCCATCTCCCGATTCCAGGACGATTCTGCCGTCTCCGACCGAACGCTGTCGTTTGTCGTCCCATTCGTGTCGGATGGCATCCGTCTCTCCTTTAAAATCGGGACGATACTCATCCATCTGTTTACTTTCTTCGAACTATAGCAATTGCGTTTAAATTCGACATCTGTGTATTAATAAATATAAGCTTCAATTTGCAGACGATAAACAAAAGATGTAGCAATAAAACAATTTTATTCATTTTACTTGGTATTTTGTTTCATTATTGTTGCTCAGACGATTTTTAATGCAACAAAAAAACTCAAATTTTCATTCTGACAGTGTTGGCGCCGCCGAGGGATAAATGGCGAATCTATTCGCAAAGAAGCGATGGTGTCAACGAAGAGACGATTGACAACGAAACATATCTGTTAACGAATTCTCTTCATTATAATGAAATGGGGATACACTCGCGTAGTACTAAAAAGCACTACAATCACGAAAACAAAACAAAACTATATTGCGACGACCAACTTATGTAATGGCGAACTGTGGACTTAATTTTAAAAAGTTCTATGGCAAACTTTTGGGAGTTAGATCCGCCATTTATCGCTCTGCGATTCCAGCAGATAGTATGCGTTTCGTTCTTAGTAAACAAGGTGAGTGAGAATGTAATAAAGTTGTGAATGCACTCAATATCGTATTTTTCATTTGTTTTCTTTTTCTGGAAGTAAAGTAAATATAACAGTCGTAATCTGCTAAATGGAGGAGCCATAATAATATACGTGTGAGCACAGTGCTATCTCGAAATGAAATGCGGTGGAAAATGACCCGTTCGGAGAAACGATATCGTTTGAGTGGAAAAGCAGTGCTATAAACGACACGACACGGTACTTATCGTCGCTATATTACCGTCCGACTTTCGTCGTTGTCGTGTCGTCAAGTGGAAAAGCGCCCTAAACTGGGAGATTCTTAACAGTAAATCGCTTGTTTAGGAGTCATCAACAATAACGTCAGTTCAGAAAGGCAGTTTAAAAAACTGATTAAAATGGGCATCATCTATGTATTAGGCTTTTATTTTTTTTTAAATCTAAATTTTATTGTTGGACATACGTTCACACATTTTTAGTGGAGGTATTTATTTAATCATTCAGTTTTCGTTGTTATACCTCATATAAACTCACAACCAATTTTGAAAAACACATTTTACTTGCGTTAGAATTCACCCAATTATACAGAATTAAAAGAAATTATTTTTTGAAAATACTTGAGCGTATTATAAATGCCAAAACTAAAGCCCCGTGAAATATTTGAACTTTATATTTGGAAGAAACTTTCTGTAAAATTCGCAAAATCACCGATAAATTAATTCTCAGAGAAACAACTCCTTAAACATGACTTAATTTTCTTGTTAAAGTATTTCTTATTAAAGTTCATTTGCATTGTAATTCCATGTAAATAAAATATGATACTGTAAAATGTGATTTTTTTTTTCAAAAATTTTTCATTTGTATATTCATGTTTCCAAAGGATAAAAAAACTTTTTTGTGGTACGCAACTCGGAAATTTGTTTTTAACGAAATTGTAAAACGCGCAATGAAAGCGATAAATGCACCAACATAGCAGCGTACTCTTGTTTACATCTGAGACCGTGGGCATCAAAATGGCGGCATAGATCAGCCTGTCTTCTATAGGAGCTCTACCACGGACAGCTCTATGTTGCCTGCTCGAGAGTAGGTTCACCCACAAATTTATTTATTCTTGCGCCTGAGGTGAAACTAAGAAAGTTGTTTATGAACAAGTTTTGTGTTAAATTTATATCAGAATTTTTTTAAAGCTAAAGTTTTATATTAATACGCACCCAGGCAACGCCAGGTATAAAGCTAGTAAAAAATAAAAACATTAAAATCCCAAAATAAAATAATGTTATTTTACCGCATCATCACATTTTCGGATTTATATCTACAACAAAATTATTACTTAATATTAGCGGTCAATTTCAGTTAAATTTTTTTTTTCGGGGCCTACACTGCTGGAGTGCCTAGGGCCTACGACACCCTTAATCCGGCCCTGACCAAACCTCGTGATTCCTCGTGGCCAAAAATCCCAGACCTCCAAGTTTACCGGAGTTAATTAATTCTGGGGCGATTTTCGACTTGGCAACCATTCCTCGTATTACCCCTAACGTGTACCAGGGAACCGAGCCCGCTCGGTTAAAAATAAAAAAAAAAAAAAAAGAGGTTTGTAAACTCGTGTTTTTTTCTAAAGTGCGAAGTACTTATTTTGATAAACTTGAAAAGCATTTTTGAGCCTTTGGTTGCAATTACGCATTCAAAACAGCCGTAATTTATTTTTGAAAACACAACCCTATTTAATCCTTGCTCATCGTAAAATCACACCTAATTTCATTTCATTTGGCGCCGAAGGTGCGGGAGGGGTTGATGAGAATGGATGCAGAGTCCCTGTTCTCCAGTACGCATTTGGTTCCAGTTAGTTTTGACTTTCGATTCACTTTACACTCCAGGTCCCCCCGCCCCGTACATACCACAACTCGATTTTTAACCGGGATGGGGCCCTGAAGAGCGCTCTGTTCATTTTTCAAGAAGGCGCAAGGACCGAGTAAACCCTTGGCCCAGCACACCCCAGAAGTTTCGTTTCACTTGGAGGATTTTCTGACCACGAACATTTTTAACGTCCCCCAACAACCATTAATGAAGACGGTGGACCTTTGATCGGCGGCTATATGATCGACCCGAGACAGTCCGGTTACGAGTCCGACGACTTACCGATTGGACTACCGCGGCCTCAGGCCCCTATATAAACGAGCCGACGCATCAAGATTACCACTTTGGATCCAGCGCGTGTGTGAGGATTGTCTTTTCTGGCCACTTATCGCTTTTTGGTAACTTTTTGCGTAAATTTAACAAAGCTTGGCAATGTCCCGAAACTTTACTCTGGTAACCCTAATTCCTCAATAATGAAAAATAAAAGTGAAAGTTAATGAGTTGGATCCAAAGTGGTGAAACTTAAGCTTGATGCGTCGGCCTAAGGCCCCTATATATACGAGCCGGCGCATCAAGATTAAGTTTCACCACTTTGGATCCAGCGCGTGTTATTGTGTTTGAGTGGTTGTCTTTTCTGGCCAGTAATCGCGTTTTGGTAATTTTTCACTGTGAGCAAATATTAGCGGCACGTGGATTTGGCAAAGCTTAGCAATGTGCCAAAACTTTTTTCTGGTAACCCTACTCCGCAAGAATGAAAATTTGAAAGTAAAAGTTAAGGAATTGGATCCAAAGAGGTGAAACTTAATCTTGATGCGTCGGCCTGTCTATGTAGCGGCTCTACCGCGGCCCATACCCAATTCTAACTTTATTTTGATCGATCTCTTTTAAATTTCAAAAACAATAACAATTCTAACGTGTTGCCAAAAATTATTTGCCAAATACCATAAAAATATAAATTTACGCTGATGTGTTTAAATATGAAATCCATTGTTAAAACGTGGTTGCTATGAAACAGTAACAAAAAGAGTAATCATATCAAAAAAGACACCAATCGATTCCTCGTAGCCAAAAACCCCAGACCCCCAAGTTTACCGGAGTTTATTAATTCTCGGGCGATTTTAGACTTTTCAACCATCTCTCGTATTATAGTATAGGATTCGTGAAATCACCGATATCTTTCTTCATTTTGCAAAAATAAGAGCTTTTAACTCATTTTAATTTATCTTTAAGTTTTTGATTATGATGTATTTGCTGTAAAATATATTTAAATGTAAAAATGAGTAATTATTATAGAAAAAATACAGGATTTTTTTAAAAGTAAGCTTAAAATAAAAAAAAGATACTGTGTAAAACATTTTTTTTTATTTTATTTTTTATTTATTTATTTATTTTTTATTAATATATGTTGTTAATATGACTTAGCACCGAAATGTTTTTAACCCCCCCCCCCCTTTTCAAAATCCTGGGCACGGGCCTGTTCTGACCTATATAATTCTTCCTATTTTTTGTGTAATTTGTAATATCAGCCAGTTAGTAAATTTCTCCATTTTTAATTAGAAAAATAATTTCATTGAAGAGGCTTTCCTAGATTTGTAAGAAATAAAAATCGTGAGAAAATTACAGCTATTAGACTTGAAAATAAAAAAAAGAGTATTTTTCTTTCTCGTGGATTTTTTTTCTAAGAAATCACGATTGCTTTTTGTTTTCACTTGACCGTGAAATGGTTTCCTATTCTTTTTGAGATCTATATGTCTGCTTTGAACCACATTTGTATATTCATTTCATGTTACTTATTTTCGTATTGACGAAATCTTAGGTGGAACAAAATTTCAAATAAAATAGGTCATCAATAGATTTTACGTTTGGAACAAACAGCAACAATCGCACAGCATCTTTTATCCACATCCTACTCCTGGTATTGATCTGGATTTTGAGTTCTTAAATTTAAATTGTTTTTCGCAGCTCTAATTGAAATAAGAGAAGCAAGCGCATGTGCTTACCCAGAGAAGGGAACGGAAAGACAAGTCCTTCAATCCTTCAAAATCCACGAAATATTTCTGAAAATTATCCGTAAAAGTAGAATTCATCTATATCTATAAAAATGAGTGTATGTATATATATATACTTGTTCTCTATACAAATCCACAGTTTGCGTCAGATTTTCATCAAACTTGACACAGAGGTTCCTTGATGCCCTAGAATTCTCATAGGCGGGGTCTTGAAATTTTAAAAAATCTAAAAAGCTCAAATTTAAATTTTTTGTCAAAAAATGACCCTTTTATAGGAATCTAGCCTATTTATATTGTAATCGAGATAGGCCTTTTAGTATTCAAATTGATGAAATTTAAGATTTTTAAATATGAGTATTTTCCAACAATGATTACGATTAAAGTAATGAATTTTCAATTTAAGGCTCACCTATTTCCTTTTAGCATTGAAATAAGTAAAAAACAATCATAATTCATGTGGACTTTATAAAAAAAACCACGGATTTGAATTTCAAATTTGCAATGCGACAACAGTTGCGTCTGTAATGGAGATAAGCCTTCAGAACGAGAAACAGATTTATTTCAGACAGATTTATTAGATTGAGTTATAATAATTTTTACTTTGTAGGTGGGAACAGTTAATAGAGAAAAGTTAATATTTTGAATTTGGCGGGTGAATTTGATGCAATTTTTTCACTTCCATGTGCATATATTTCATGCCAGTGGACGCGGCAAAGCACAGACAACATTTCTCTTTAATTTTCACCTTTTGATAAGACTATTTTTCTGTAAACGTTTAACTTTCTGTAATATTTTAGTTTTTTTCAAAGTTTGTACCTAAGAGACTGATTGATGCAAATTATTTTATACCCATATGAATAGAACTCTTTCAAACTTATTTTCCCTGAATGCTATGTTGTATTAATAAGCACCCGGGCAACGCCGGGTATTAAGCTAGTATAAAATAAAAAAAAGCAAGGAAAAAGAATAGTAGACAGTAGTTTTAGTTTCTGAACCTATGGAATGTTTCAGAACTGGTAACTTTGTATTTGGTACCGGACTTGGAAGGTTCTTTCGTTTGCAAAATAAGCGTTCGCTTTTTCACCCCCCCCTCCCTTCCCATACACATTGACAAAACATTAATTCTGAAAAGGGCCACTATCTGAAGTTCCTATATAAAACGTAATTTGAAAACTATATTTTCAGGCAGGGACTTTTTAATCTCCGCCACGAACCTCTGTCACAAATTTACTCTGTGGAAAAAAAACAACAAAATGCATACACAAATGTACAGTTTGATATTTTCTCTGGCGACCTCGGACGTATTTGCGCATGCCTGAAGTCTTTACTGATTTTGTCAAAATAAAGGGTGTGATGGTTATCAGAGAGAAAAAGAACGTGAGGAAATTTTGCTTTGTTTTTTGTTTTTAGTTGGGTTCTTTTATTTGACGTGTTAGTATGCGTTGATGTTTCTTTTCTTTTTTAATTTATTTCCCTTCCTTATCAGTTCTAGAAAAATAAAATAATATAGGACTAGCAGAAATTCTACCATGGTGCATCTCCTTAATCAAACTGCCACCCCTTTTTGAAATAGAACCGTACAACGGTTGCTAGCCGCGACTTTCGAGGTTCGACAATACAACTATATATTTTTCCATAATTATAAAGTTTTTATTTTATGGAATCATGGAAAAAGAGAGATAGGAACCCATGGTTCTTTACTTTCTTTTTATGTGTCTTAAGGTGGATCTTAGGTATAAATCTTAGGTGGAAACAAAACTTCAAATAACATATGTCTTGTTTAAATTTTACGCTTGGATAAAACAGCATCCAGCCAGCTACCATACACAATCTACCACACATTATCTTGCATCCTGCCATGGCTTTTTTTTTTCAGAAGCCATCAGTTTCAACATACATGAGGACTGCGTACTACGCGCTTAGCCTCCTGATAAACACAGGACAGATTTACGACACAGATAGGATGAAATAACATCTATGGGCAAAGCTGGATTCGAACCCGCGACCACTTGCTTACGAGGAGAGTACTCTACCTCTAGGCCCACGTGGCCCCGCCCTCGCATTCATTTGAATTTTTAATCTTGTGCTCCAGAGAGGAGAAAGGTAGAGCAACTGTCCCTCCTTCCAAATTCTACAAAACTTTTCTATTCTATTTCTATTCTAGAAGTCAATAAACTTCGACACACATGAGGACTGCGTACTATACGCCTTGCCTGCACAGATAGTACAGTACATATTTTATTGAAGGAAAGAATTTACAGCACAGAGAAGGAAGTTACACCCAGGGCAAAGGCGGGAATCGAACCCGCGCCTCTTGAGATTACAAACTGACGGGCAGACCCACTGCGCCGTCGAGGCCCCTTCTACAAAATATTTCCACAAACCATCCAAAAACAGAATTACAAAAAAAAAAAAAAAAAAAAAAGTCATAATAATAATAATAATAATAGTATAAAGTGACTTCAGTTTCTAAAAGCCTATCGAAGATTTCTGAACTAGTAACTTGTTGAAACCGGATTTAGAAAGTCCTTTAGTTTGCAAAAGTGCTAATACGCGATTCTGAAAAGTGCCTCCCCCAAAAGTCTGGAAAACGCCATTTTCAGACAGGGACTACTGCCACCAGGGACATCTGTTGCAAATTTCCAAGGAGAATAGTATATTAAGCACTCAAGAGAAAAAAAACAACAAAATTTATCCCAAATGTTTAGTATTATATAATTTTTATTAAATTATATATTTATTTATTGTATGGAATCATAGAAAAAGAGAGGGAGGAACCCATTGCTCTTTCCTTCCTTTTTTTATGTATCCATATTTATGTATCGATACATAAAAATCTGGCAACAGTTCAAATTAGTTTTCTTTTAGTCATTTTTTGGATGAAGGCCACACGCAAGTTGTTTCGAAACTTTACCTGCAAGCTACGATTTATTTAAATATTGTTTTATTTCATTAATTTTTATTCCTTAGCATGGCCCAAAGAAGAGCATTACATTTTGTTTTTAAAGTTGGTGATCGCAAAGAAACAATAAAATTTTACACTGAAATTCTTGGCATGAAGGTAAAGTGATTTACTAAATAAAAAATAACATTACAATTCCTGTTCTACTGCTTTGTGCCCATAGCTTTGCAATTTATTTTTGATGCTGTTTTTACTTCAGTAAAAAATGAAATTTTTCGTCTTGAGTTCGCACTGATTAAATTTCCTTTAGTGATGAATCAAAAAACAAAATGTTCATTTTGAAGATAATTGTATTGGCTACATTTGATGTTCAGTTATAAAATGAATGACATTTATTGACCTAAGAAATTTTTCTCAAAATATTAATTTTTAATCTGGCAGGTATTTATTGTCTTTATTTATTTAGTTATTTATTTCAGGTGTTGAGGCACGAAGAATTTGAAGAAGGATGTAAAGCAAGTTGTAATGGGTAAATAGCTATCCTTTTTTGTTTTCCCATGCAACATTTGTTATACTTCAAGTAGAAACTACAGTACTATTCTGTCTTATTTACTCAAAAAAGCCGTTAAAATTTTTGTTGAATTGTACTAAAACAGATGTTTCATGATTAAACTGAATATAAATACTCATTCAGTGTTAAAAATGTGAATGTTTATAAAGGGCAAGTTATGACACATTTAATCAGTTTTAATTATTTACAAAGTATAGATGTTTTGATTTTGTTTTGTGACTAGTAGTTCGTACTAATGGTTCTTCAAATCCTATAACGAAATCATATCTCACAGTGGTAGCAGTCAGTTTTTTATTTCAGCACTGCTGAGTAATTTTTAGGAGTCTACAATTTTATTATTTCATACAGGGCCGATGATAAGCCATTGTCAGTCTAGTCAGGCCTGGCTCCCGGTTCAGAATCATTCAACTCATTGTTACAAAACATTCACCTTAAATAAAGCACAGTACTGTGTTTTATAATATTTTTTGAAGTAAACTAAATTGGAATTTTTCTAAACTAAATTGGAATGTTTTTCTTTTTTAAAAAATTATTATTTTCTTTTCGTTTTAGACCCTATGATGGAAAATGGAGTAAGACTATGATTGGATATGGGCCTGAAGATAATCACTTTGTAGCAGAACTGACGTACAATTATGGCATAAAATCTTACAAGCTTGGAAATGATTTTATGGTACAGTTCTTTTTTCTTTGTATTATTTGCTATTTTCATAGTTTTTTCAATCTGAATTACTTTAGACTGATGTACTAATTTATTCACTTATTCAGGTGAATTATCTTTATGAATCTTAAGGACATTGAAGAGAGTACAATATCCACATAATATGTTAAAATTTCATAGTATTTTTTTAATTATGTTTTCAGTATCTTGTATGCAGGACTATCTATTAGCTATATGAGTGAGGCGTAGAAAAGCAACCATGGCAGTTTAAAGGGAGTTTCACTTTTGAAGGTCCCTTCAACAGCCTGCTATATGAATTTAAAATTTCAAATCCAAGCATTTGAGATGTATGTACTTATTCTTTCAGATATGCAGATATGGTAAATGTATTTTAGGAAAAAAAATGAAAAATAAAAATGTCGACTGAAGAACAAGTAACAAAAAATATTTTTCTGAATTCGTTTTTGTTTTATGTACAGCAGCATACATTATGTTGCAGTTTTAAAGAACGTCTATATTATGCACAAATATGTTTTCAAATATTTTATTGAATGATCTCACACATGTCTTAATTGTAGAGACAGCTTTTTGCATTGATTAATTATCAGAAGTTCAAATGAGTATTAAAAAAAAGAAAAATAAAATCTACTCAAAAAAAAAACTCAAAAAAACATGAATGTTTTTATTTTGTCACGATAGCTTTTTTCTGTTCTGAAAAACTATTCATAGGTTAGTTTTACTTTGGATTTTTTTATTTTCTAAAGAATATTTTAAGCACATGAAAAATTTGACTTTTAGGGCATTACCATAAATTCAAGTGAAGCTATTAAGAATGCTAGAAAACATAATTGGAATATGAAAGAAGAAGATGGGTTGACTGTTGTGGAAGCTCCTGGAGGTTATAAGTATTACCTTGCAGATAAAGCTCCCAACGATGGTAATTAAATGAAATTTCTAATTTTTCAATTCCCCCCCCCCCCCCCAGCCCCTCAATGAGTGTTGATTTTGTTTTATCAGAAGAATGTTTAAATGAATTTAAAAAATAATTTTAATAAATTGTCCTTTCTAAAGTATTTTGGGATGCAGTTTTATGTAGAATACATCAATCCTAAATTTTTTTTATATAAACAATCATTCAAAACTTTCATACTCAATAGAAATCATATTTAAACTTGATGGAGTGGCTACATTTTTGTAATTACATTTTTCAATGATCATTATGTCAACTGTGCAGTTTGCACAGAAATGTAAACTATGTTTTTTTTTTTTTTTTTTGTAACATAAATATAGCTTTTATAACCGTTTTATTTCATCTGAAGCAAAACAGTTGAGAAAATGTTTACTAATTGAATCTTTTTAAGCTAACAGCTGCACATTTGGTTTAACAATATATTTCCTTACTATTTTCTCATTTTGTTACATAATTATTTTTTAAACTTTCTCTGTTATGTATTTCTATGTAGACACCTTTCTTTCATGTACACATCCTAAATTCAAATTAAATGCACAGCAAGCAATAAATCCAATATGATCTTAGTAGTCATCTCTTATGGATGAAATTTATTTGCTTCTTAGAGTTTATAACAGTTGATTAAACCCTATTATATATGTAGGAACACTTTCAAATTCACTTTTCAACTTTTCATTTTTTATCTCACTAAAAATTAGCCTGAGATTTTGCTATAACATTAGTTAAATATTTCTCATGATCCTAGATTATTTTAAAAGTATTCTAATCTTAATCTTGTTTGTATATTAATTTTAAACTAAACCATTAAAAGTAGACCACTCCTGTGGCACATTGGTTCACCTTATGCAGCAACTTGAACCACATTACACAAGAACCTGCTGTAAAATTGCTGATAAATGCTATTCAATTCTGTAACAAGGTTTTCCTTTTTCCCATTGTAAACAAAAAACATGAACTTTAGGGTCACTAAAGCATGCCAAATTAGTCATTTGAATTTGAAAAGTATCTTTGAGTGCAATAAGAAACAAAGTTTTTTTTCAATTTTAATGTTGTATAATGATTAAATATTATTGAAAAATAAAATTTTGTCCATTTTCTTTTATGATTCAATGCATCTTTTAGTTAGTAAAAGATATTTAATGAATATTTGTGAGCTTGGTGATGCTAAATCCTGGAGCAGACAGTATTCTGTCAGAAAAATATTATCATTTATATATACATTATACTCATCAAATATTATTAAGGGAAAAAGTAGTCCAAATAGAGGTCCAGATACTTCTTTTTTTCCCATTAGAAGCTTATTGAATGTTTGTCCGAATTGTCTCTTTCTCTTTTGTACATTTGAGAAGGTTGTATTTTCCCATTAGAGATTTAAAAATGTAAAATCAAACTTAACTTTTTTTTTGATGTATTTATTTTAGATCCTGTGGAAAAAGTAACTTTGGCTGTCTCCAATTTGTCAAAATCTATTGGTATGGTTTTTTTTTTTAAATGCATGAAAAGCTTTCTTTTGATATAATTTTCTATAATATACATCTAACAGTATATTATTTCAGTTTTACTTATGAGGCATCTTATTATCTATATATATAAAGATGATGGTGTTGGTTTGTTTGTTTGTAACCGCTGGCCAGAAGCACCTACAGACCTAAAACTTGGCACAAAAATTCGAACGTCTCCCAGTAAAATGCACCTCGAAGGCCAAATTTTAAATTTCAAATTAGTTATTTTTAAATTAATTAATTAGTCGCATTTTTGGTGTATCCACCATAATTGAGGTGGGAAAACATTCCTCCACCCCAAAACATTATGTATCGCCGGAAAGGTTTTTTTTTTTTTTTCTGAAAAAGAAAAGTTTTAGCACGTTTCTGTCCGTTAATTAGAACAGGAGATATTAATTAGTCCAGTTTAGTAAATTTTCAAGGCTTAACTCTGTACGCAAAACTGAAACACTAGATCCATTTTTCCAGCCAGACTGCTCTTTTGTCCCTAAAGTTACTTTGTGGTTTAAATTAGCATATAGATTTAAGCCTTGAAAATTTAATTAATTTGATTAATTAATATTTCCTGTTACTTACTTAACTTTCTGTCTTTTATATTTATTTGGCAAATTGATTTAAACTTTAACATGACTTTAAGTGGAATTTAAAAGGTTGTGGAGCGCATTTTAACTAAAGGATATAATAATTTTACTTCAGAGGGTTGGAGTGAATTTAAATTTATTCAGTTGACTTCTTCAAAATTCAGTGTTTCCCAAAATGTCAGAATGGAACTATTATTGTTAAAAATTTAGCGATGGCTATTCAGTTACTCTTCGTATTTGGTGTCATAAAGTTTGACAAAAATCGGGATGTTTACCAAACCTCCCAGCCAGTGAAACACTATTTTCTCCAAATCAAAGAAAAAGAAAACTTTCTGGGAAGAAACAGTAGTTGTTTGCAGTTTAAAGAGTATTTTATTGCATGTTTAAAACATGTATTTTATGCCACCATCACTAAATTTTTAATACTTCCATTCTGACATTTTCAGTAACATCGCTATGCAGTTACTCTTCGTATATGGCGTTGTAAAGTTTGGCAACAATCGGGAAATTTACCAAATCTGCCAGCCAGTGAAATCTTGCTTATTTGAGGGTCACTGTTAGATTGTAATCACTTCCAAGAGATGCTGCGAAAGACTTGATGTCTTTTTGGTTTATTTGGCGAATTGATTTAAACTTTAATATGACTTTCAGAATTCAAAAGGTTGGGGAGCACATTTGAATCAAAAAATATAATGATTTTACTTCAGAGGGTTAGAGTGAATTTCTCTTTATTTAGTTAACTTCCTTTACATTTATTGCATGGGCATCGCCGTGCGGGTACTGCTAGTCCTTTATAAAGTTTCATTTCACCCTTTCAAACAAATGTCCTGTAGGTTTAAAAAATGATCTAGTCTTATAAAACTTTAAAATGGTAAGCATATGGAGAAATGAAGTGTTGTGATCCAACATACTTTGTCAAATTTGTAAAACTGGTGGAGCTCTTTTGTAGTTCTGACTTTTCTGTCTATAATAATTATATAGTTAATGTGTAAAACTCGAAGCTTCAGCCTGCTATTCGAAATTGCTAAAGATGACAAATGCAGCACTCATGCCATTGGTTGCTGACCTCTGTATTAGAAGTTTATCATTGCACTATGGATCTGGGAGTATGGATATTTGAGGGGAAGGAAGAAAGGAAAGCATTTTATGTGATGTCTGAAGTAGCTAAACCTGTATAGAAAAACTATTCCAATGTCTGTTCATCGTTATTGTAAAAGATAGATTTGGCAAACAGTAGTAAAAACACTGCAGTCCATGGATCGAAATAAACTAGTTGGCGGTGTATTGCATGTTCCTGCCTTAGCCCTTGCTTATGGGCGGTCACTCACTGCTGTATAAGTATTTTGTATAATTTTTATTTGAATTTATTTCAATTTTCCAAATGTTAGGTAATTCGTACATCTCAGTTTATCACCACAGCTATGCTTCATAAATACTCATTTCATTGTATGAATTAATCAACACAAGTGACCTTTAGTTGACTTTGTCGATTGTAATATTACTATGAAGATTGCCTTTGTGTTGTCGAAAACTGAGATGGGGAGTGTAGGCCTCGGACTCTGTTTGCTTTTGTCAACCAAGCTTAGTTTAGTGTGAAGATTATCTGGCTTGACTAAGCCCTTTATCTACTTTTATTATTGATTATCTTTGAATATTTTTTTTTTAAGGAATTTTATACATACACTGTTCAATCTTTCGTGTATATTATGAGAAATGTTGTGAATCCTACATCATAATCTTTTTCTCTTTTCAAGAATCATTAACCTCATTAATTTAATGTTTATAAGATTGTCCTGTAGTTAGGCTCAGATGGATGTTAGAAGTTTCCTTTTGAAATCAAGTCAATTGCCATTATCAAAGAAAAAAAGTAAATTTTTTGCTGCAACGTACCAAAGCATTTTATGTATAGAGTTATGCATACCAAGGGCGGATCCAGCTTCTGGCTAAGGAGGGGGTCATTTTCGGAAAGGGGGAGGGGTCAAAGTGCAATTTTTGGGTAAAAATGGGGGGGGGTGACAATTTTTTCGTAATTTAAGTACCAAAAATGCATTTTTTTGCTATATTTTGAGGGTTAAGGGGGGGTCATGACCCCCCCTCTGGATCCGCGCCTGATACATACTAAAATTTTGATGCATCCAAATGTTTTCTGGAGAAAGTGTAGAATTTAGTTACCTCATTATTTTAATATTCATACGATTGTCCTGTAGTTAGGCTCAGATGGATGTTAAAAGTTTCCTTTTAAAATCAAGCAATTGCCATTATAAATAAATAAATAAATAATAATAATAAATTTTTTGCTGGAACATACCAATGCATTTTATGTATAGAGTTATGCACACTAAAATTTTTATGCATCCAAATGTTTTCTCGAGAGATTGTAGAATTTAGTTACCTCATTCTTCATTCAGCTTGAAATGCAACTGTATGACAAGTTGCAATCAAAAGATTCCGTTATATACATTATCATTGTTTTATTCTCCCCGATAAGAAAAGCAACTATTTTAATTTGTTAATCATGCATTTCAAAATGTTAAAATGTCTTAAAATCATGATTTCACATAATTTTTGAATGAAATTAGTTTTTTTTCCATTTATTTATTTATTTATTTTGTATTATGTATAGTAATCTTGGAATATATTTTTAGGATATTGGAGTGGCCTCCTTGGTATGAAAATTTTTGAAAAGAAGGATGATGAAGTACTTCTTGGTTATTCTAATGAACAAGTAATTTAATTTTTGTTTTCAATGTTGTTTGAATATTTATTAACTATTAATTAATTTTCTCATTAAATATCTTTTGCAAATTATACTTCAAAAAAATGACATTCAACTAATTGTGTTCAATTATAACTATTTCATGCTGAATTATTATGTGCTCATTTCTATTTTTAGTGTAAATTACATTTGAAAAGTATTAATGGACCTGTGAATCATGAGCAAGCTTTTGGCAGAATAGCATTTTCTTGTCCAACAAAAGAGGTAAATTATTTAACTTAAAGTTTATGCTATAAAATGTAATAGAGTTTTAATATTTTAATATCTCTGAAATGCTTTTTTATTGGAATATATTTATTTCCCTTTCTCCAGATAATTAATGTTTTTAACATATATTTAAGATCAATTCGCTCTTTTTTTTTACCTTACTGTTGCGGCATTCAAAGTAATTTATTTCTTTTTAATATGTTCAAATTTCTAGGGGTTATTATTTTCACCTCACTTGACTACCTGTTTAACAATGTCAGAGTGAAAATAAGCTAAATTAAAATATCCATGTACAGAACCAATATCAATATTGTTATGGAAAGATAATCTGCTGTCTCAAAAATATTCTGTTAAAAAGTATAACTCACAAATCTTCATCAAAAATAATCCAAGCTAAATTTTCATTTAATTGGATTTAATAGAGGAAATATTTTTTTTTTTTTTTTTGCTTTCAACATTTCAATAAAGGTCTTTGAATGTATTTTCATTCTCTATAAAACATCATTTACTGTTTTTTGATAAATTCTAAGGACTTTAGAAGAAAAGCTCTGTATATAGTTTTATTTGTTAAATTAATTACTATTCCAGAATTGAAAAATAATGCATATTGGTTGTCTGGTCTTTCTGGGAATGTTGAAAAAATTGAATTGCTAATTTTGCTCTCAGATATCTACAGTGATGGCACATTTCAGTAATTTTGCTGTATGGCACGTAATGTCTTGACAAAAAAAGTTGAAAATCATTTATGTAATGCTTTAAAATAATAATAATGTATATTTATTTAATCTAGTTTAATGTTGAAAATTTGTTGATATGAGGGAAAATTGATTTCTAATATCTTTTTTTTTTTGTGTGTGGGTTCAGTATTATATCCTTAGGAAGTGCAGGGTTACTTGTTGATGGAGTTGGATCCCTGTAGCCAACTAAAGAGGTGAAAAGGTCAAACTTTTCAATTCAAAATTGTCATAGATTGAATTGTCATTTAAATTGAAAATTGTCACGGTTTTAGTTTTGCCCAAAATAGGGTTTTTCAAATAGTTTTATATGATGTCAATTTCAATAGCTACGTCTTATGCCTTTTCTTCAAAAAATGTTTCAAACATTTGGTTCATAGATTTATGGTTAAAAAACCCTATTTATCTGTTAATTACACCATATAGAGAGGATTTTAAGGATTTTTTTTTTTAATTTTAAATTCCTGCAATTAATTTAAATTATGTTGTGAAAGCAAATCAGTTTGATTTTATTTTCGCAAAGCTCACTTTATTTCAGCTGTGACAATGTTAAATGATCCAAAACATATACCCTATTTTTATTTGAAAATTTTACTTTCCATGTTTCTTAAAGTCGAATAGTTTGATAAAGCTTTGTTCAAAACCAAAAATAAATGAAATTTAGAAACAATCATTATTAATTTATATGTGTACTTTTTAAATTGCATTTTGTGACATAGAATTATTCTATTTTAGCTTGCTGATATAGAATACAAGGTTACAGACGCTGGATATAAGATTTTAACACCTTTAGTAAGCTTAGATACTCCAGGAAAGGCAACAGTTCATGTTGTTATTTTAGCTGACCCAGTAAGTAAAATTTAAATTAATGATTGTATGAAATCACTTTCCCTATTTTTCTCTTCTTATTATGATCATTTTCTTTGTGACGTTTTGATATTCATTGTAATGTTCAAGAGTTCAGTTTTTATTTAACCTTTTCACATGTCTATGTTGTTTGCTCCATTCCCCTTGTAATATTGTAATAAATATTGGGTGCTTACTACATGTTATACATGAAAAAATATTGAAGAACATATAACAAACACTTTTATTTATTCTTTATGAACACATTCTCACATGCATATCACTTTAAAATAAATTTATAGAGTACATTGCAAAAATTTACCACATTTAAAAGCTTCTTTCAATTAAAAAGTAATTAAACTTTTAACATAAACAAATTTTAATAATTCCAATATGGTGAAAATTTTAAACTCTTATTTTTCTGTAAATCATTTCAAACTAAATTATGCATTAGCAATTAAAATTTATTTTGTAACTCTGCAAACATATTCAATCAAACTGGTGAGAAATAGTGTAATTCAGATAGTTTAATTTTTATCTTCTAAAATAAATAATTGAATGAATAATGAAAAAAAAAATTAAAAAATAGTAATAAACATTCAGTTTGAGCCAGTTAAATTGTTTTATTCATTTATTTATAAAAGTACTTAGGTAAAATAGTAATCAAAACATTTTCTAAGAACTTTTTCAATTTTTTTTTTAAATCAATTTTTCTGAATATTCTTGAAAAACAGAATATCTTATTACAAATTCTGTAATCGTACAAATACATTTCCGGGCTTATTGGCCGTGGTCGGAATAGCAAAGAAAATCCGAGCGGTGTATTTTCTTTGACAATCCGACTACGGCCAATAAGCCCTAAAAATGTTGTCTTCTCTTATTGACGCTGACTGAAAGCCGTAAGCAGTTTTAGATTGAAGTTGAACCATTGACCGCATTAAACATATTATAAATTGTGTCACACTCTGATTCAGGTTATTATTTAATTTTAATTGGAGCAGCATTTGAAAGCAGCTTTACAAGTTAAACTACTTCACTATCAAAATTAATTTTTTAAATGTAATGATGTTTTTTTTTTTATTTGGTATTTTCTATACGAGAAGTTGCGTCTATTGTGAGTTATTCTTGTACATTTAATGTTTCAGGATGGACATGAAATATGCTTTGTTGGGGATGAAGCATTTCGCGAACTATCTCAAGTGGATCCTAAGGGTGAAGCTTTATTGAATGAGGTGAGTTTCATTGTATTTTAGATATTTCAGCTATGATAAATAATCTCTTTATATAATAGTCGGTGTCGATTATTGCAGTGTTGTGTATTTGTCTGCCGTCTTAAGATGTGCAAATTATAATAAACTGTACTGGGGTGATTGTGTTCCCGTATTTTACCGGATTTCCGGTATTTTCATTAACGGTTCTGCTATTTTCATGTTCGGAAATACCGGAAATAAAATATTTTTAATTATGCTTTTATTTTCCCACCTCCGGATTTTTTTTTCTTTTTCGAATTTTCAATGATTATACCTATAATTATTAATAATATTCATCAAATAGAAATGTTAAGATGAAAATTGTAATTGTTTTTTTACCCTTTGTAAATTATTTATTTGCATCCGATATGAGAATCAAATTTTTCTCACTTTTGATGCTTATTACCCTTAGTTAGGAGACAAATAAATGAAATGTAACAAAATGTAACTAACTCAACTTTCATTACTTTATAAATGCTTTTGCACAACGAACAGTAATTCTGTTAGACTTTTGCTTTCTCCTTAAAATATTTTTGGGAGATAATTGCTCATCACCAGCTCAAAAATAACTTTATTACTCATTTACAACTTAATTAAATGCATGTACAATATTTTGACTAAAAACTATTTGAATATGTGAAATGTGTTAGTTTATGAAAGGAAATTAATTATTATGTATGTATAATTATAAAATTAGGTGTGCTTAAGTAATAGGGGCTTTGGTTTACCCCCCCCCCCCCCCCCACTTTTGCTTTAAGACTTTCAGGTATTTTTTTATAAACTCACAATCACCCCTGCCTGTAAAAAAAAGTACCAGACTTTTAGAGAATTTCTTGGAGTAGAACCATGTGTTCCATAAGAATTTCTAGTAACCAATAGAACTTCTTAGGTAACCTTGTAATGTTACTGTATTGTTTTTCAAGCAAAAGACTTGAAATTTTATCTACCATAACATGTTTAAAAACCACTGTTCCAAAAAGTATTACTTTGAATGACAAGGAATATCTGCCTCTGAGATTGATTTTTAGAGTATGGAACTTTTCAGGATTTAAGAAGACTTTGATTTACAAAGTAGCAGATTCAATTATTTTAATGTTTTATAGATCACGTTCTGTTTTCTCAGCTTTAATTTTATTCTTTTGAAGAATCTCTGGTAAAAGAAATTAAATGTCTTGATTAACCCATAGCAGTCTATCAAAATTTTAGAGAATTAAAAGCTTGAAAATTATTAACAGTATTAGAATTATAAGGACACCCTTACTAACTGATCAAGTTGAGCAATAGTTTCATATTATTTGTTTGGAGCCTAATGCAGCAATAATCACTAAGGTCATTTTCTTATAATTCTCAGTATGTAGATCATTTTTAGTAATTTTTTTTTTCAAAATGAGATCTGATTGCTCTAATGATCAGTTATGAAAAATATAAGGGTTTTGTTTTGTAGGAATTCAATTGTTGAAAAGGAGGTTTATGTTAACCAAATGTTATTGAAGACTCTATAAAGAAGAGTCACTCATAGTTTAAGAGATAGAATATAATACAGTAACAAATTATTGTACAGACTGTAGAAATAAATTTAAGTATGATATAATGTAAATATGCTGTATCATGTTGCTTATAAGTTATGAAAGTAATTGAGTGTTTATATGCACATTATTTAAAATTTTGTTTGTATCATAATTAGGGTTGTTTGGTTTAAACCACGTTGGTTTAAACCAATCAGTTTTTTTTTAAAAAAACCATGCGGTTTTTTTAAAAATTGGTTTTTTTCCAAAAATGACAAAAAAAGAAGAAAAAAAATTCTTCAAATGTTTACATTTATTTTATGCACGTATTAAAAAATGTAAAATTTAGTTTATGCAAAGTTGTAGACATAAATAATTAAGAAAAAGATTTTTTTGAAATTTATTAAAAGTTTGCAAAATTATGTTTTTTCAAATCAATATTACATTTCTCATTATGTAATATATTACACTGCCAAAGAGCAGATTTAGACAAACTTTCTTCATAACACATAATTTACATGAATAATTAATATTTATAAAGGATTGCATATGTATTGCAAAATTCAAATCAATAATTGTTCCATTGCTGATGCTGTTTCTATTTGGAAAGAGCTTAAAAAAATATTCAGAGAGAAAAAATTAAGTAAGGATGTCCAAGAGTTTTCAAGAAGTAGATATAAATTGGCTCTGATACCTGCCCACTTATTGGCGTACATGTTTGACCCAAGATATAGTCGGAACGAACTGTCTGAACAATGGAAGAGAGAAGCACTAAATTTTGCGAAATTGAAATATTCAAGCAACTCCACGCTTTCACTCGTAGTGAAATTCAGTGCAAAATCCTCACCTTTTGAGGAGCATTATTTTGATCCAAGTGTAATACAAGAAGTTACTCCATATGAGTGGTGGTCAGCAACCTCAAATAAATGAATTCAACGATAAAGTGTTCACTGAAATTGAGCAGCTGACTACAGCAAAAGTCTCATCTGCAAGTGTTTAAAGAATATTTTCAACATTTGGATTCGTTCAATCAAAAATTAGAAACAAATTAGGGTTGGAAAAAGCTTCAAAGCTTGTTTTTTTATTCAAGGCTTTTAATTGATTAAATACATGTATTTTTTAAAAATACAGTTTAGGGAAAAACTTTCTCTTGGTTTAAATTTGAATCAAAATGTTTTTAAAGCCATAGTAAATATAAATGAGACAACCTACATATAAATATTTGAAATGTATGTAAAACATTGTTTTACAATAACACAAAACCAAACTTCACATCACAGTAAAATATGTAAATCCATTACATTATAAATTATTATTTTTTGTTATTTAATATTTTGTTTTAAAGCTTTTGCAGAGCCATAACATATGTGCGAGCACTGAATGAATAATTTCAAAGTGATAAAAATATGATTTATTCTTTTCTGAAGCTGATTTAGCAGTAAATATTGGAATACTTTTAAATATAATCGAATTGCATTTTTCAATTTCTTGTAGAAGATGTTACTACCTTTTCTGCAAAATATGTTTTATGAAACAGAATTTGCTACTAATTTACTTTTTCTAAGGAGTCTGTACATTTTATATTTGAATTTCAATTCTATTTCTGCTTACTTGTTTACAAGATCATAATGTGAAACTTTTCTTTTTGAATTTGTTTAGATTATGCATGCTTTCCCCCCCCCCCTAATTTGATAATTATTATAGGGCATGTTAAAACTCCCATAGTTCCTAGCTGGCGTTAGCGGAATTGGTGTAAGTTACTTCCGACTATTCTGCCGCATTCGTATTATCATTGAAACTTCCGTGAGAAGTACCGATTCGTCTTCTATGCTCTTTTGACAACTTTTTTTTTTGTTTTGTTCAAAGAGCTGTGTGTGATGATTTCTTTCAAAATATCAATGCTTTAATCACAGACGTATTGTGGACAGTATTATTTTTAACACCCTTTCTGCTGCGGCTGCGATTCCAACTGAAATAGTTGAATGTGTGCCTGAGTACAATAATCTTAGAGCAAAAAAACAATTTTATACTAATACCAAATAACTAATAGCGTAGGGATTTCTGCCCTGAAATGTGCATCTTTTTACACATTAGAAAACTTGTCCGAAATAAAATAACGTTATTCATTTTCTTTTTTCGGTTGAAAGCGAAGTGAGTTGAAAATTCATTCCAGAAAATATTAAAGTCGATGCTTTGCATTTTATGTTTTCATTTCAGTGCTTACTAGATCGATTCCGTTTTGCAATTTTCTAAAAAAATAAATAAATAGAAACTATTAGGGGGGGGGGGACAAATATTATTGTTTACTGTAATATGCAGCCGAAATAAATAGTAAATACCACTTCTACTGAACCTTACTGTCAATGGTGTGCACTATATATGTTTTACCTTTTAAAAAAAAAAAATATATATATTTTAAATCATAGTATTTTTTTTAATTTTGATTCATTCACTTTTTTTTAATACAAAAGGTTGTCTTACCTAGTTGCTTTTATTAATAAGACGCATTAATATTTGGATATTTATATTGCTTAATTTCAAGTTAAAAATGTTACCAAAATGTTTATTAGTTATACTAATATTTGAAAATTTTATATTTGAATTAAATACACATTAGGTCAGTTTTCTTTTCAACTTAAACTCCAATTCCTTTTAAAACTAATGTATTTTTAGCTGCTATAATTACTTTTTGTCTGTCTTTCGTTGTTAATATCCTTAGTTTCAAATTTATGAACAAATTATTTTTCTTGGGAAGGGGATGATAACAATCCTTTAAAATGAAAAATTTTGGGTGTTTAATAATTATGTTACAGGAATTTGGGGGGTCAACACTCCCCCCCCAAACTCTTGGTTTAACATTCTTGGCTGCATTTTTTGCATGTAAGGCCTATTGACCCCCCCCCCCCCCCCCCGCCTCCTGAAAATAAATTTTGTCTGCTCTCATGATATAAATATGTACTGTTAGCGTATTACTGAGATACATTTCACATCCGAAAAAGAATTTGTATGATCTTTAAATAGAACTTGGGTTTTAACTGCAATAGATGAAACACATCTTTGTTATTCGATTGAATTGTTATTATATTTAGCTATCGTTATTAATCCATTTATAACTAGCTTTGATTTTTTCTTGTAATATCTTGTTTAAAATTTTTCCTAATTGCTCTGATTAGTTTGTATAAATGATTGAATACCATAATTTTAGTTTTCGTATTAGCCAGGGGATAAGCGAAGTAGAAATACTGTTGAAAAATTATTTCTTTTATTTGTATTCTGGTTAAATATTTTTTATTTTAAATATATGTGTGAGCTTTTAACATTATTTAATTTGAATGTGCTTTGAAGAAATCAACCGGTTTGCCTACTACTTTTCAGCTAGCTACTGCTTTAAATAACTTATTTTTATGAAAAATAAAATATAAAAATATTAAATAAATCAGGCTAATAAATAAGATAATAAATACGAGTTTATTATCAATCTATTTTCTATCATCAAATTTCAGACATTTCATTGAAAATAGGGTATTAATTTATATGAAAAAAAAAAAAATAACCATTAAAATCATGTACCGTTCAATGTGTGCATGTTTTATTTATTTATTTCTTTTAAGAGAAGAATGGTAACCTTTTGCAAATAATTACACGTTACATTTTGACCATCAACTAGAGAAACGTACATTTAGCAAGAAAATGATGTGCAACATACGCATGCATTTCAGTACAAAATATTTGAGTATTTTTTTGAACCTCGAAATAAATAAATCAATAAATAAATATTTTTAAAAAAGTTAATAATTAAGTTACGAAAAAATTGTTGTTTGCTATAATGAGAAAATAATTAACTTAAAAGTAAGAATATTTTATGTTAGCTGCAAAATGATTGAAGTCTCAATTTTTTTTTAATTGATAGCTTTAATCATCATTTAAAATACCATCAATACTTCCAAGCAATAAATACCGTTTTAGACAGCTGTTTTAATTTTAAAAAGTTTTAGCTCATAATTTAATGTTGAAACAGTAAAATTTTTATCGGAAATATATTCCCTGAAGATGAATTTAGCTTTGTAAAAAGATATCTTCCTCATCTTGCCCTATTGTTTTGATATAATAAATTATGTTTTTCTTGGATCATCACTACTTTTTTTCTCAACCTGCATCATATCTGCTTCTTGAAGTATGTCCTGAGAGGTCTATGCATTCATACCAATATATTAATTGAGTTTATTTCAATCAATATTTTCCTATAAAAAGCTATTTTAATGATGTAATTAAATTACAATGTTTTGCTCTTATCTTCTCAAATAGTCAAGAAATGTGGTTTTATGACTGTTGAAGATTGATTGATTATTAATTACACCAAACTTTTATTACTTTCTGAATTTTTTTTTTTTTTTTTTCGAAAAATATATTAAAACTAAAAAAAACCCATTTTAAACCCAAAAAACCTGGTTTAAAATAAAAAACAGTTTTTTTTTTCTTTTCAAAAAAACCCAGTTTTTTTCCCAACCCTGATCATAATGCATATTTATCAAGAAGCAGTTAAAATGAATTATCTGTCTGATTTGTTTTGCTACAATTTGTCTCAGTTATGTTTGAAAAATAGTGCATTAAAATGAATTTTCTCTACTTCTTAATTTCTCGTTGTTAAATTGATGATTCCACTGAAGTTAGATTAAGCATTCATGCATCTGGTTTTTTATTGATGCATAACTGAGCTTATATAAAATAATAATGATTCATTTTTTAAAATCTACTACATGAAAAAATTAAGACTGTTTAATTGTTTCCTTACATGATTTGCTTAGATATAATTTCAGCTTTTTCCTCTCCTATCTGTGTAAAAGTCTTGATTGACTCTGAAAATGTCTTGTATTTACTTTTTCTAACTGTTGATTCTAAATTTCAGGCTTTGGCAGCTGACAAAAGCGATGAGTGGTTTGCAAAAAAGGGAAGATCAAAAATTGAAATGTAAAACTGAAAAAATAAATATGTTTTTGTACATAACATGTTTTATAAAAAATATATTTTATAAACTTTTTGTGTGTAAAATCAGGCCATGAACTTAGTTGTAAATACATTCTGAAAATATATAACATTTGTTATTTTGTGAATTTCATTCATTCCATTCAAAATAAAATTTTCTTTGCCAAATTTTGTTTCTCATTCATTCATTAGGTATTTTATCATTTTGATGCACAATTTATTTTATTTTTAAGTTATTCTTAATTTTTATTGTTGATAATTGCAAACTCAAATATCACAGTGGGTCGAAATGGACTCGACCCACCTCAAAATGTGCAAATTTGTCGAAATTTATCACGAATCCAATACTTTCTTCTATAAATTAGATATAGAAAAAAGTAAAAAAGGGGTATTTCAATGTAATCAACAGTGCGTCTTCATTGGTAGCAAGTCTCAATGAAGAGGAAATAGCAAGGCTATTTTTCTGATATGAAAAATATCTTGATAATTTTGGCGACTGTGTTGAAAATTAGTTTTAAGAAATGCTCTTTCATAAAAAAATAAATGCTTTAAAAAAAGTTTTTTTTTTTTTCAAATAGGTACTTACTTAATAGGTGGATTTCAGACATCCTTCGTGTAGGGGAAGATGGGACTCGTTTCAATAATTTTAATACTATTAATATTTTTATTTTAATTTATGGCCAACAAATAGCAGCTATAGTCCTACAAATCCTAAAATGAAATCACAATGTACAGTTATATTGAACAAATTTTATTTCAGAAAAAAAAGTTATTGCTATTTTTTTAGTGCTAAGTAATTTTCATAAGTCTGCAACTTTATTTTTTAAAATAATTTTCATGAAAAATAGAGTAACAAATTGAACTTCTCTCGTAAGGTAAGTTCTTTTAGTTCGTAATTATATTTGTAAGTTTTTTTTTTCATAAAGAACAAGAAAATATGATAGCATTTTTTTAGATAAAGAACATGGGGTACATTGGTTCACTTTTAGAACACCCACAAAAGAAAAGAAATTTTTTAGAAAAATTAGAGAAGCAAAAATGAAGTTGACAACAATCTGAGTTGATCTGATTCTTGAGAAAATGTAGATGGAACATACATCATACCGTAGAAGTAGAAATTGGTCAATTTACTGTCTTAATGTTACATTGACTTTTCATCTTTTTGTTTTTTCTTGTTGAAATATTTAATGAAACTCATGATAGAAAATTAAACGGCTCATTTAAATTTTTATTTTAATGAAAAGTGGACCAGCATGCCTCATTTTTCCTTACTTATCAGTCGGTTGGGACAAATATAGCCTCCCTGGCCGCATTTTTAAGCTATGGTTAGGATCTGTGAAGCTTTCACAATGCTGTCTTGTTGTGTTTTACCTAACTATAGACTTTATTACATTACCAAATGTAATATGTTATGAGAACTATTTCCATATCAAGTTGACAGTTAAAGGTTTGATTCTTTTCAATCTGAAGATAAAATCACTGCTTACACAAGTTTACTGATTTTATTCAAGGAATTAAATATATACAAACATTTAATCAAACTTTATGAAAAAACATCAATACTAAAACCAGCTGTTTCTAAACTAACATTTTTTATATTGCTTTCACTTGGACTTTGCCAAACAGATTCGGATACATGATACAACAATGTTATTAAATTTAACAAAATAACAACATCAGACATTTTAATGAAAATAAATCTTAAATTTAGAACCAATTTTTTTTACAACCCTACTGAATAAGTTTCACTTCACCATCTTTGATATTTATTTGCTAAAATAATATTTAGTTCAATTTGTATAACTTCTTTCTTATAAAATAAATAGATATTGAAAGTACCAATGACAAACTCCTCAGTGTGAAAGATTTTTAAAAAATTCTGTTAGTTTTGAAATAGAATTAGAAAGGAAAAAAGAAAAACAAAAATTTTATTTTAAAACAAATAAGGTTCTCACTTCTTCATTACAATCAGGGGCTAATTTGCGCACAAGGTGACTCAGCAATAAATTTAGAAAAGCAGCAAAATTTGAGTTCAGGACCATTCTTAAAATTAAAACAACTTTATAAAAGCCAATTCAATGGAGATCACAAATATTTAAAAAATATATTTTTTCAATTAAACCTATAAACTAGATGAAAAGTAGAAGCTCAAGAAAAAATAAAAGGATAGAATTGCAAGTAAACCACCTCTGATTACAATCAGTAGAAAAAAACTGATGTACAAATGAAAAATAAGCTTGCAGCAAGCAAGTATCTTTTGTATTTGAAAGCTTTCAGTATAATAGGAAAGGAGCGTGATAAGAAAAAAAGGAAATTTTAATTTTTTACCTTGAAGTTCCCCTACTTTTCTGACCAGTCAATTTTTTACTAGTTCAGGGTTCGTACACACTTCTTTAAAAAAAATTCAAGGACTTTTAAGGACTTTCAAGGACTAAAAAATCCAAAAAATAAGGACTCAAAATAATTAATAAATTGGCCTACACATTTTAACATTTCCAAATTCAATTAGAGGATGATGCACAGTACAGAACATAAAAGATAGATTAAAAATATATAAAAAAAAATCCTAAAAGTTTCCCGCAATAATAAAACAGAAAGAAAAATCTGAAACTGAAAATCACATTACATATCTTTTAATTCTAAACTTTTCTCTGATAATTTTACATCCAAAGAACTTATTTCAATTTCTTTTTCACTTAGTGTTTTTCTTAGTTCATGTGATTGCATAAACAAGTTAATGTCCTTAGATTTTTCAGCCTCATCAGCCAACTGATTAGCTTTTGCATTTGGCTCCATTATGTCCTTTTGAAGAAACATTTTCTTCTTTTTAAAAAAAATTACTTCCTCCTCTAATGCTTTTCATTTTACTTGTTTTGTTTCATTCTTTGCTTTAAATTTTTCATTTTCCAAGTCCTTTAAATTTGACCAATTGTGTCCCTGATTTGGCACCTGCATCGATGGATATGGATTCCTAGAACAGGAGCGGAGCTGCCCCCCCCCCCTGCCCCTTCTTAATTCTGAATACAGTTCTCGGAACGAAGTGCGGCCAAAGCGGAAATGAGCTAATATTTAGAAAAGTGCCAATTTGAGTCCCAAGTGAATTTTCACTTGTATTTCAATAACTAGTTAAAAAAAAAATAATTTTCCCCAGAAAGATGACAAGGTTTTGCTTTCATTTCATCTAATAATATCAGAAAAAAAATTTTTTTTTCTTCAGAAAATATTGTTTTTATACATCAAAAATCAGATCGGTAACGTGTCCCCAGTAGCAAAGCTTTGCATGCTCACAGGTCATGCGCACTTTCTAACTTCACAAAAAAAAAACGCACTTGCACAAAAAACGATTCTATTTTTACCCCTTTGTTAATATTTTACTTCATTTTTGTTTTAATCGATTTCTGATTTTCTAGCCGATTCGAAATAAGCGTGTCCCTAGTTCCGCCATCAGAGCGATAACATAAACTTCCAATCTATGTTTAGGCTCCCAAAATCTTTTCCTGCTCCAAAACCACGTGATACTGCGTACCTGGTGGGATGTTTTATCGCACCGTTCTTAAAAATTTGCATTTCTGCATTTAAAATTGTAGGTAAGATTTTTTAAAGTGATTTTATAAAATGTGTGTCATTTAAGTCATCAGATCGGTAAAATGCGCAGTTTTTATTATTTTAAAAATTATTTTATAAATAAGCATAGTCCTTTATTACAAGTGAAAAAACCATGTGTTTGATTTTGGTGTCGTGCGATCGACTCGGAAATAAAAAAAAACCTTTGTCAGTTTGTCAGATCGGTAACAGTCAGAGCGGTAACATTGAAAAACAGTGAATATGTTACCTAACTAACTCTCACGTTTCAGAATTATTAAAAAGCAAAAATCATAGGTTTTAGCCATATATTGAATATTTTTGTTCTTAAAAAATGAAAAGCAATGAGTTTTAGTAAAATTGCTTCATTTGTGGTTTGTATGACCTGACAATAGAAGTTAGTAAAATAAGAAAAATTGACACTGCAGAAATTAAGTTAATTATTATTATTATTGCATTTTATTTATTTTTTTTTGATGCTTTAATTTCTCATAACTTCGCTAAATAACTAGATAATAACTAGCACGCTAAATTTGAATTTCTGATCAAGAAATTAAATTTCCTGCAACTAATTAAAGAAAAGCAAGCAACAGAGTTGTGTGTTGAAGAAGTTGAAGTTGTGTGTTGTTTCAAAACAAAAAACAAAAATGTTTTATTAGCTGGGATTTGGTAATCTCATAATTTATTTTATCTAAAAACTTTATCGCTCATTTTTATTTCCAAGAAATGATTTTTTATAATGAAATTTGATTTTTTAGCTAACATATACATTTTAATATAATTATCTTAATTCTATGTTAAAAATGCATGGAAATGATATCATTTTTAGAGATTTTCTGCAAAAAATTGTTTTAATCAGAAAACTCCAACTTCAAATTTGCACTTTTCAAAATATTGGCTCAAATATCACACTTGCAACCCTGCAGTGTAGAAATCGCTCTAATCGAAAACCGGCAATCTGATTTTTTGAAATAAGAGTAGAGTAAAAATAAGGACTTTCAAGGACTTGGGACAGCACTTTTAAGACAAAATAAAAAATAAGGACTTTCAAGGACCCGTACGAACCCTGTAGTTAGAAAAATTGAAGCATTAGAGAACGACAAATGAGTGAAATACACACATTGAACATTTTATTATGTAGCTTCAATCATAAATCTTAAGAACAAAGATATGCACTTAAGTCTTTTAAAAGCTTCAGTTTTACTGATATGTCTTTTAAATTCTTAATTATCCAAATCTTTAGATTCCTTAACAGTTTTTACAATATCAGCAATTATAAGCTCCCTACATCTCTCTAGGGTTCCAGGCTCACACCAACCATCTTTTTCAAGACAAACTTGTTCATGGCCATCATTTTGATGAACCAATTCTTGAACAGAATCAAGATAAATGTCACACAGCTGGAAAAAACACTGTCTTGATACTGGTAATTTCCCAGATAAGTATTCATATGGTAATACTCTTATTTTATCATCAGTTTCATCTTCCTTAGTTGATGGAGCAGCTAGCAAATCTGTTCTAATTCTTGGAACTTTAATTGCACCAGTTGAATTTTTATTGGGCAAAGTATAATAGGCTTGTCTTCTTCTGTTTAATTTATCATCTATAGGTATGTTTGAATTTATTCTTAAATCCATAATTTGATAGATTTTAGCAGCGACATCCTTCCGTGGATTATAGCCAAACTTTACCCATGATGCTCTCCATGGCCCATTGGTAAAATAATAAGCAGTGCAAGGCAATGCATGCTTCAACCGATTTCTATCACATTTCAGTTTTGTCAAAAGAGCATTTCTAGTCCAAATAGGGCGTTCATTGTTAAAAAGAACTTCTAGTCTTTTCTTGATGTCGATTTCGATCGGATACAGCTGTAACTGCTTGATTGCTTCAGCTTGAGGCTCATTGCAAGGGTCTGAACTTTCAAAAGTTGTAAAGACAGCAAACCCAGCACGCCGTTTCCTGCTTCTTCCAATAACATTAGCGGGAATTCTGGGCCCAACAGAAGGATCAATTTTAGACTTGTTTATTATGTCCATATAACCATTTTGTGGTAAATCAAATCGCGAGTACATTAGAGGTGGCAAAAACAATTCAATGTCTTGATCAAGCCATGAAGCGGGATGTAATTTTGTTGGAACTACATCAGAGAGCAAAGACTTAAATTCTTGTTTATTTTCATCAAAAGCTGCAGGAAGAACTTGAAAATCAACCAATGTCTTAAATTTATAAGTTGTGCAAGCAGCACCCAAAAACTCGACTTGAAATTTAACATTATCACCACATACTGCTGCATTTTTTTTCGGTTTCTTCGTTTTCTTCACAATTTTTAACAAAATGTTTGTTGTGTTAAATCTATCGCCATGAACACATTTGCAATAAGGATCATCAGGTCTAAATCTCAATTCTAAGCGTTTAGTAGGATTATTAAACATCGAAAATAATTTGCTTTCACCTCCAAGTGTTTTTGTCATATTATCAATATTGACAACTGTGCCAGGATACTCTACGGCAATCAACTGTTTAGTGTTATATTTAATCTCCATTATAAAATGTAAATTAATAATAAGGGACAATTTAATAAACACGGACGCGGATCATTTTGTTTTGTAAGCAAGCTTCTGCATGCTGCCAAAGATGAGTATATTAAATATGGTAAAGTTGTGCTGGGAATGAATAGAGTTTCGTGAATGATGGGATTAAATTTCACAGTAGCTAATTAAAATTAATAAAATTCGTATAAAGTTTTAAATTTTCATAATATTCCAGCAATTTGGAACTGCAATAAGGGGGAGGCGTTGATTTCAAGCAAAAGTAAAAGAGCATTTTGACGTCACCATCGTTTCCAGGATTTAACACCTCCTTGGATTTAACTTTTGTGTACGATTCTCGATAGTCTTGTTTTCGACTTTGTTTAAGCTATTTTGTTGATTGCTTAAATTGTTTTATTTTACACTTTTGTTTTCAACTTTTGCTAGCATCAAATTTGAAATGTTACTCATATTAGATGACATCCATAAAAAGCATTTAGATCTTTTAAAAGGAATAGATAATAAAGGTATGTAATATATATTGGCAATATTTGGAATAGCTATAGTTATTTTCATTGTTGTAAATAGTTTCAAGAAGTCACGTGCTTTCATTTTATTTTATTCATAACGCCTGTTATTGTTTACTAGCTGCGTGGCCCGGCGTTGCACGGGCTGTGATGTAGTGAAGGCAGTTTGAGAAAACTACTCGCTACCAAGGCGGCTCGCCTTTAAAGTAATGAGGAAAGTTTGAACAGTTTACTCGCCGTCAAGGCGGCTCGCCTTTACAGTAGCGAGGAAAGTTTCAATAAACTACTCGCCGCCAAGGCGGCTCGCCTTTAAAGTACCAAGGAAAAGTTTAAGAAACTACTCCCCGCTAAAGCGGCTCGCTAAAAAGCTTTCCTGCATCAAAGAATCAATCGAATTATTTGCACATGCTTCCTCAAAAATAAAGACGATGTCAAGTAGCGCATACTTAGCACTCTCCCTAAATAACAAATAAAATTTCTTTCCAAAAAGAATTATTTCCAAACCGCTTTCTTCCTGTAAAATTAATTGCAAAATTCTAAACGAAAAAGTTCTTTTAATATTTGGATCGCAGCCAAAAAAAGTCCCTTCTAAAAACAGCAATTGCAATTTTATTTATAAACACATTTTCAAAATGGTACCAGAGAAAAAATATGTCATTAACAGGGCTCGTGAAATACGGTCGCCCGGTCGCCATTGGCGACCAAAGATTTTGAGCTGGCTACTAAGTTTTTCAGCTTTTTTAAAAACTTTTTTCATAACTTCTATTTTCACTCTTCATACTTTTTTCATGCCAAAGATAAAGCGGAGAACGAAGTTTCAGAGCACATCCTGCAGAGAAGGAGACTAAAACAACTTTATAATATCTTCCCCCAAAATGTCACAATCTCAGCAGCATCACGCCCCCCCCCCCCCCCCCAATCGCTTTATAGTTTTAATTACTGAAATAAATAGCTTGACTATTTGTTTATCAAGGCGACCGATCGGATCGATCGATCGCTCCTGTAGATAATCGAAAACATTCCATGTTATGGTCTGTTCTATGCCACCCACCCCCCTACCTAATCGGCATTCTGTATTGGGCTACTAATGTTTGAATAAATCACTGAACCATTGAATCATCAGGAGGAGGGGGGCAGCTGTTCTTTATTGCAGATTATAATGTGCTGAGCTCTGATACAACTTCAGTCAAGCAACACCCCCCCCCCCACATCGGAAAAAATGCGCAAATAATAATTTAAAACATCCATCAAAATTTCCAACACAATCTGCGCCATGACCCCCCCCCCTTTTCTAATGCTTATTATTTGTTGGCTGATCACTGATCTTGTGCGCTTGAGTCAGCAAAATTATCACTGTGTTGTGTCTACAATTCGCTTTTTCGCTTGGCTTGTTGGGAGTGATAGATGATGACACAGGATATATCTCTTATTTTCAAAGAGTGTTTCAGGAAAAAGAAATGAATAGCAATTTGCAAAAAGAAGCGATAAATGCAAATGTATTTTGAAGCTTATTGGACAATTGGACAACGTTACTTTTAACATTTCAATGAAACTTTTAATGTTTTTTTTTTTTTTTTGTTGGAAGATCATTTTAATGAAACATTTCAGTTATTTTGAATTCAAGTGATTATATTCAACAGATCTTCCCAATTTTTTTCACAAATCTGCTTATTTTTTATTTTTAGAGGTCGGCAGGTATACTTTAGCAAGCTGATTCAACAGATTGCAAAGAACTTTGTGTGGTAGTTGCCCATGGGAAAAATTTATGACCGAGTTTCTGGGGGGGGGGGGGGGGGGCAAGCTCTCTCTTTTTTTCCTTTGAGCAAACAATAGCTCTAATAATTCCCTGCATGCTAATTATTGTTTGATTTTTCGTTTTGAAAATTTGTTTAACTTTTATGATTTTATATAGATAATCTTTTTTTTTTTTTTTTTCCAGTTCTGCTAATGAGTTTTAACTTTTCAGCAATTTATCAAAAAACTAGCTGTTTATTTTATCAAATTTCAGCCATTTTTCCTGAAATTTGTGACAAATGGATTATTTCAAAACTAGCGATTTTTTTTTACAATCCAACTAAACATTTTTCCCCAAAACTTTTGATGACCGGTTTGTTTGGATTTTAATATTGATAATGACTGGCTAATTCAGACTTTGATGATTATCACACTTTTTAAAAAGCATTTAGAAAGTGAGTAAAGGAGTATCCTCCACCCTTAATTTAGAGTTATCTGAGACAGTAACTACACAATCCTGAGTTTAGATGATAAAATTACTAGTCCTACTGAATTAGGTTTTCTATGCCAATGCCTTTAACAGTTTATATACCTTTTGTCCCTCTTCCCCTTAGACAGGTCAAGCTTTTTAGAAAACATTTTGCTCTGCTCTTTTTTAATCGCTTGCAATGTTTTTGCTATATTTTCCTTTAAAAAATTGCCCTTTCACGTTAAAAGTTATTTTAGACACCAATGCCTTATCATTTCTATTTAATGAATAGTGCTTTTTCTTATCAGAAAAGGGCATTCTGCCTTTTTCAGAACTCTTCTGAACTTCCTAGAAAAATTCATGATTTCTCGCTTCATGATTTTGACAGGTATGCTTTCATTATTTAGAATCATCCCAAATAAACCGGTAGGGCATTGCCCCCCCCCCTCTAGCTCCCATAAATCCGCCCATGTAGTTGCTGCATTTTTCCTGCTCTCTATTTGAAGGGTTATCCACAGTTCTGGAAAGGGGAGAGACGAAGGATACTAGGACAACACTATGAAAGCCCCCCCCCCGACCCCCCCATAATTAAATGAAAAGAAAATACATAGAAACATCGTGATATATCGGCACATTGCGATGTCATACTGGTGATGAATCGTGATGTTAAAATCTGCAACATCGCCCAGCACTTCTGGCTACCAGAAATTTTTGCTGGCTACTAGTTTTTTTCAAAAAACTGGAGCCCTGGTCATTAATAATTAGAATAAAAACAATTGTCAGAACTTTATTATAACACGTATTCAAAATGAAAATGGAAAAAAAATAACACTCTTTCATTTTAAAAAGCTCAATTTAATTAACGTTTTAATTTAAAATCGCAACGGAAAGAAATAAATATCTTGGAATTTTAAATAGTTCAATAATTTAATTAACGTTTTAATTCAAAATGGCAATGGTAAGAAATAAATGCCTTGGAAGTTTAATCATTTATTAGGCTTAATCGCTTTAAATTTGACTACTTATTAATTGATATCTTCGCTAATTAAAATCGTATAATTATATAAATTGAAACTAATGAAGCCTGAAAAAATATCTATCTATCGGTACCTGATTCGACTTTCAGTTCATTGGCGTTCAAGAGAAAGAAGCGTGACATAGAAAGATAGATACTCAGTTTTTAATATAAGTAGATTTTTGTATTTGTATCATTCGGCTATTCCATAGGGTCTATTATTTGAGTGAGGGGGTGGGAATTGTTGCATTTGCTGATGCAATAAGTTTTCCTGATAATGAACTTTTCTCTGGTCTTCACCAAGTGGGCCGGTTACTAAAATCAAATAAAAGGTTCAAAAAAGATTTTAACGAACCAGCGCTTGCACACGCAATGTTTGCATTAGCAGCAAAAGCTTCTGCAGAAACTACTCAGAGGCAAAATGTAAAAGCTACTGCATTTGCAAGTGTAAAGAAAGTCAAAAATTTTCCTACTGAAAAATCTAAATGAAGATTTTCATATTACAAAGAAGAAAACATACAAATCCCAATTTCTTTTGCATTAAAAGAGAGAGAGAGAGCGAGAGACCAAACATTTTGCGTTTTTCTTGTTTTCTATTTTATTTCACTGCAGGTGAAGAAATGCTTTCCCCTGTTTTAATTAAAGCCACAATATAGACAGGCCAAATCACCAAGCTTAAATTCGACCACTTTGGATCCAACTTATTTACTTTCACTTTCAACTTCTTATTGTTGCAGAGCTTTGGTTGCCTGAGCAAAGTTTTGGGATATATTGCTTAATTCATGTGCCCGACTAATAATTGCTCAGTGAAAATATCCAAAATACTATCACTAGCGGAAAAGACAAATGCTCATTAACCACCAGAAAAGACATAACATGCGCTGGATCCACAGTGGTAAAACTTAATCTTGATGCAAATTGGCTCGCCTACATAGTGGCCTTAGTTTTATTTGTTTTAATCAAGGGTTCTCAACTTTTCAAGCTGTATTCAAATGAGTTAGTTGTACATTATTTTATTTTATTGCAAATCGAAACATTTGATCAATTTCACCTTTGCTTGAAATTGTACACTATAGATTTTAAATTTAGCTGTATTTTGTACTACATCATTAATTTTCAATAATTTCGTTGACTATACTGCAACACCATCTTTAGAATTTCATAATATAGTCAGAAATATGTGTAAGGTTTATGTTTAAATGTTATTGTTTCTTTCAACATGTACCTAACAAATCCTTTGTTTGGTACATGTCCTTTGTTTGGTTCATCCTATGTATGAAAAGTCACCAAGGATATAGCCAAGGGGTGGATCCAGCCCCCCTCCCTCGGGTCTTGTCACTGTCCTTTTGTCTTCTTATTTTGAAGTGCAAGCTTTAAATCAAACACATGTTTCTAATAAACTTACAGTCGAGTCTCCATATAGCGAACACTCTATTTAGCGAAGTTCTCTATATAACGAAGCATGTTCTGTGACACAGAAGGTTTCAGTAAAAAAGCATGTAAATTTGTCTCCCTTTAACGAATATTCAAATGGCCCAATTTCTCTATTGCGAAGTTTTTATGGGAGAAAGTGTCAATGTTCTGGAAGATAGCAGTCTTTCTTCTACTGCTTTTGTGAATTCTTACTTCACACATGTGAAGAATTTTATGAGCAAAGTGTTTCCAAAGTGCAGCAAAAAATCACGGACTATTTTCAAAGTAAAACTAGTGTCATCGACCAAGTTCAGGTTTAATTCTTTTAATTTATTAATGTAAAAATTTGCAAAAATTCACCAATTATACTACAGATGCGAGTAGCATTCCTGATACAATTTAATAGGTTAGTAAATTAATTTAATTAGTTTTTTCTTAATTCATTCACTGCATTACATTTATAACTTCAAAATATGCACAGTATTTATTTCTTGCTAAAATGCATTTATTCCAAAAATAGTAAAGTGAAAATTAACCTAATGTACTACTGACACATGTATAGTCCCTATTGAAAAATTAAGCATAGAAATTTACTATTTTCTTTATAGCGAAGTTTCTATATAACGAACCTTTTCAATGGTCCCTTGTGACTTCGTTATATGGAGACTCGACTGTATATGTTTTGAAAATTGGTACTTTTTCTTTAAATATACTCATTAATCAACAGATTCCAACTCAATTTCGAACATGAGATCCTCCAAGTGAGATGAAAAAAAGGGGGGGGGGGTATTGGTGACATTGGGAGTCTTCTTGTTTTTAAATTTTTATGAGCGATTAGAGGTGGGAACTGCTCCTTGTCCTGACCCCAGTTTA
>JAXGGA010009577.1:0-50825 GCA_038373865.1 Uloborus plumipes
AAACCACAAATGAAGCAATTGTACTAAAACTAATTGCTTTTCCTTTTTTAAGAACAAAAATATTCAATACATGGCTAAAACCTACGATTTTTGCTTTTTAATAATTCTAAAGCGTGTGAGTTAGTTCGGTAACATATTCGCTGTTTTTCAATGTTACCGCTCTGACTGTTACCGATCTGACAAACTGACAAAGTTTTATTTTTATTTCCGAGTCGATCGCGCTAAACCAAAATCAAACACGTGGTTTTTTCACTTGTAATAAAGGACTATACTTATATAAAAAATAATTTTTAAAATAATAAAAACTGCGCATTTTAGCGCGCGTTACCGATCTGATGACTTAAATGACACACATTTTATAAAATCACTTTAAAAAATATTACCTACAAATTTATCTGCAGAAATGCAAATTTTTAATTACGATGCGATAAAACATCCCACCAGGTACTCAGTATCACGTGGTATAGGTGAAGGAAAAGATTTTGGGAGCCTAAACATAGATCGGAAGTTATTGTTACCGCTCTGACGGCAGAACTAGGGACACGCTTATTTCGCATCGGCTAGAAAATCAGGAATCGATTAAAACAAAAATGAAGTAAAATATTAACAAAGGGGTAAAAATAGAATCGTTTTTTGTGCAAGTGCATTTTTTTGGGAAGTTAGAAAGTGCGCATGACATGCTTGCATGCTAAGCTTTGCTACTTGGGACACGTTACCGATCTGATTTTTGATGTACAAAAACAATATTTTCCGAAGAAAAAAAATTTCTTTTTCTGATGTTATTAGATGAAATGAAAGCAAAACTTATCTTCTTTCTGGGGAAAATTATTTTTTTAACTAGTTATTGAAATACTAGTGAAAATTTACTTGGGACTCAAATTGGCACTTTTCTAAATATTAGCTCATTTAACAAGCCTGATGTGACAACTGTTCCTTGAAAAGTTTGAAACAAATTTTTCAGACAATAAAATTTGACAATACCTGAATTTATGTCAACCTTTCAGATTTTTTATTCACACAAAATGCTGCACAAAAAGAACATTAATGCATTATTTTAAAATATTTCGCAATATTTTAAAAGTTTTACCATAATACTTGATACAATCATCAAAAAATAAATTACGAATGCAGCAAGTATGCGCATTGTACTATAGAAGAAAAGATATTGCTAATAATTATTATCTAAAAAAAAACGAAAATCACTTATTTTGAAGCAGACAAAATGAAAATAATAAACATAATCTAAATTATCATTAAAGTACCTTCACTAGCTGAAATTCTCAAGTTGGATCTGATTTTAAAAATAATCATCCATAGCTATCTTGTATAAAGTGATATAGGGTGAATATCAGGAAAAGTGCTAATTTAAGTCACAAATGAATTTCTCAAGTACTTCCAAATAAAAACCAAAAATTTTTCTTTTTCCATACAGTAAACTGCGTCGCACATACAATCCATGACAAAGTTTTCAGCTTTTACTTTAATTTGTGACAATAGAACTCTTTTTATTGCCTCAATGTCATGTCGGCAGCGCGTCACACATACGAATCGCAAAGTTCAAAAAAATCCTGTGGATTATAAAACATCGCAGCAGAAACAAATACAAAAGGAAATAACGTGTTTTATGTTCATCTATGACGATTAACTCTTGTGTTTTAGATAAAATGAATTTAGATCGATAAAAAAAAGCAATTTCTGCTTGTCACAAGTTTTCATAACATGACGAGTGAGCCAACTTTCGGAATGATAAAATCTAGACAAAACATTTTTTGGCGCCAAAAAATTACGCTGGATGAAGCTCTAATATGTGATGTTTCAGTTCCGATAGAAAATTTTCACTTCGGCTGCAGAAAAATACAAGTAAGATTTTTTCAACCTTGACTTTTCTGTTTCTACCAAATGAAGTGTCATGTCGGCAGCCGAAATTAAGGCACAAAATAAAGTAATTTTCCAATTTATTTTTGCATAATGGAAAAGAAACCTATTGTCATGGACATAATAAGGTGTTTTTATTTTCAAATCTTTAATTAGGGATGTTCAGCTATCATATTGCGGGAAATTTGTCATGTCGGCAGCGCGGAAGTAGAAAGTATTTGTTACGAAACTGATGCGTGCGTTACCGATATTTTTTCGCAATTTTTTCTTCGTGTTATGAGTTTGTTAAGTTTTAAAGTACACAGATAGATTCAAGTGCATCGTTTTTCCTGCCTAAATTTTCCCAATTTAGCAGTTTATTTATTGTTTTTTAAATGCTTCAAAAACATGAATTTTTCCGCAAAATTTTAGTTTTCAAACAAAATTATTGCCTTTTTCACCCTCTTTTCTTTTACATCAATATTTCCACCTTCGTTCGTAACTACTGCACTCAAAATATAATTTTGTTTTAAAATGGAAACTTACGAACATTTTAGTGAAAATCACCCTCTCCTGCCAAACTCTGACTGTCCTGAATTAATTTCGTTTTTTAAGATTGTGTTAAGAATTTTATTTTATTTTGATTTTTTTCACTAACAACCTATTTATCAGTTTGAAACAAACTTTGTCGCACTTATTTAGACTTTAACTAACTTTTAATTAGTCTCTAATTTTATTTGTAAAACAAAAAAGCGTTCAGGCTCTGAAAATATTATTATATTCCAAGTAATAATTATCTTATTTTTGAACATAAAAGGTCGTGAAAGTGATTACTTTTATACACTAAGTAAAATCTGTAATATTTATCAGTACGGTAGCATTCTCATCATGTCGGTAACGCTCAAAGACACCCCCCCCTCAAAAGGGGGGTAAATGTTCACCTTGACCATGCCCCTAATTTTTAAAAAAATATTGTTACTAATGTGTATTTGAAATACCCTATTAATTTAATTTTCTGAGTATCTTCAAAAATTGAAAATTTCCATGGTCAAATTGGCACTTTTCCTGATATTCACCCTATAATATTTCAAAAATAAATAAAAAAAAAATTAAAAAAAAAAGAAAAAAAATTGACAAGTAGATGACCATGGGGTAAAGCGATCTAGATGTGAAAAGAGAAATTGTAAAATGTTTTCACAGTTAGCAGAGCTATCTATCTTGCAGTATTTTAACTATATTTTTAAAAATGTATAATTGATGTCAGTCAAAAAAAAAAAAGAAAAGAAAAACAGCTCTAAAGATTGATGAAAATAATAATACAAATCCTGTTCAAAATAGGATACACGTATTGTAATATTTTGTGGTTTATTAAGATAACATTTAATTAACAGTTTACGCATGAATTGAAATCTACTGATATGCTGCACAGGATCAAATCTTATAAGGGAAGAAGTAGTTCGCGTTTTTTTAAGAAGTTCGAGTTGTCCTCGAATGTGTTTTCTTTACTGCGGACATACACTTAATTCATACTCAAATTTTAAACTATGAAAACTTTACTTTAATTTCAGTATAGAAAAAAAATGTCGAGTTTCTTCTTAACATGATTTATGATTTCGGTCGAAAGTACAGAAATAGTTTCAAGTATTTCTCAAATGATACCTCTCGTCCTCTTTGATATGTCATCTTTACTGCAAAGACACTTTCTTGCAGAGGAGCGACATCTACAGTGATAGCGGGTCTCTGAATGAATATAATTTGTTTTATTTTTTTATATGATAACAATCACTTTTAATTTTCAAAAATTCAAACTATGCAACATTTAGATTCATTTTATTAACAAAAAACTGTCGAGTTTCCGCTTTAAACTATTTACGATTTTGCCTATAAGTACAGAAATGTAGTTTCAAAAATTTCTTAAAAGGCTTTCATCATCCTCGGGTGTGTCATCTTTATTGCAGACATTCTCTTCTTGCAAAGAAACGACATCTACCTGCGATAGCGGTTCTCTGAGTTAATGCTTTCTTTTCTTTTTTTTATTGGACAAAAAATCAATTTTAATTTCAAAGAAAAAAAAATACAGTTATGAAAAATTCAATTTAACGTCATAAACAAAAAAACTCCATTCACTCAACATGATTAACGATTTTTCTTATAATTTAAGTAGTTCCGTGTGTTTCTTAAATGGTGCCCGTCGTAATCGGGTGCGTTATCTTTACTGCAGACATACTCTTCTTGCAAGAAAACGACATCTACAGTGATAGGCAGCTCTGAATGAATGTTTGATTTTTTGATTAGATAAAAATAAATTTTAATTTCACAACTTCAAATAATCCAAAATTAATTTTATTTCAAAAAAACAAAACAAAAAAAAAAACTGTTGAATTCCGCTTAATATCATTTACGACTTTGCTCATTAGTATAGAAATATAGTTTCAAGTATTTCTTAAATGGCATCCATCGTGATCGGGTGTGTCATCTTTACTGCAGACATACTCTTCTTGCAAAGAAACTACATCTACAGTGATAGCGGTTCTCTAAATCAGGGGTTCTCAACCTTTTTTGGCACATAGCCCTCTTTTCAATGTTCCATGTAGCCGTGGCCCACCGCCATAAGTGTGTATGGTGTATATATATATATATGTATATATATATATATATATATATTAACATAAACAAAGTAGTTGAAGAATCATATAGAAAAGAAAAATAAACTTCACCACACAGGTCAAAAGGCGCCTGTGGCAGCTCTTTGAAATTCGGAGGCAAGAAGTTGCATCTTTTTAGGCGTTTTGCCTGCAACTTGCTAGAAACATCTCACTTCACTTTTCCCTACCCTAGGGGAGTCCCCCTGAGGAAGGCCCCAGGGTCTTTTGGGAATTTTCTCTTTTCTTCAGTTTTTAACAAGATTTTTTTTCGCAAAGTTTTATACTTCTAATTAAATATATATATATATATAATAATATATATATATATATATATATATATATATATATATATATATATATATATATATATATATATATATATATATATAATATAATATATATATATATATATATATATATATATATATATATATATATATATATATATATATATATATATATATAATTAAAAGTATTCGACTAATTAATATTATCCAGCTGGTCAATAAATTTTCTATCAAGTCTTGGACCTACCTCTTCTCAAAGTTCTAGCTACGTGTCTGCGAAGATTTAGATTTTAGTGATCTAAAATCTTAATCTAAGCAATAGTAATGAATAATTAACTATCTAATAGTTAAATGTTTGATTAATAATAATAATTAATAATTTATTAATAGATAATTAAAAATTCATGAATTAGTAATTGATGAATAAATTAATAAATATTAGAAAAATTTGATAATGGTAAAAATTTTACCTTATTTGAAATCCACCCTATCTATCACCCCCCCATAAAAAAAGTCAATACAAGTTTTTTTTTTTTTTCACTTTTTAAAATTTAGAGAAACAAAAAAAAAAAAAAACTCATTAGTGAAATATACAAATCAGTAAAGTGAAGCTGAGGTTACGATATTTATGAGTCCTTTCGCGCAATATTTTTGATCAGACGTTCTTTTAAGAAGATATCGTTTTCTCACTGTTAACAAAATTATATACTAACAAGAAGTTCTGTCAAGAACTAAACGAGCCTACTTTCCCGTACATAGACATCGGCATTCCAGCATCTGATCATTATTCTCTTAATTATCTGAGACTAAAAATTATGTCAAACATACCTTTTTAGCACTTAAAGCTGATTTCTAAAAGCAAAATATACCCCTCTCATCAGATGAATTAGACACATAAAAAGTAAATAAATGAATAAATAAAGTTTTGTCGCACCTTTTAAAGAACTGGAAGAACTGTAACTGTTACAGTTCTTCCGTAGAAAAATTCCTCAATTGTTTTCAAAAAAAAAAAAATTAAAAGTACAAAGTACATCAAAACACATTTTATCAAAGAAAGAAAAAAAAAGAAAAAAAAACTCGTCCGTTGATAAAATGTCTCGAATTTCACTTTTAATCCGTCTCCAGTTGTTAAATCTAAATAAAGAATAAAATGCCCTTGTGAATGAAACATTTTTATTACAAAAAAAATCGTCTGCCAAAAATAATAATAATAATAATAATAATAAATAAAACAAATGAATAAATAAACAAAAAAATCGTCTGCACAGTCAGTCATTTTTTTTCTGAGCCTGCATTTCTGCCATGTTTGCGGAGTCGAGTCGGAATCAGAGTCCTCACAGAAGATTATCCAGAAAAGTACTTTACAAACATTACTTAACAAAACCATTTTCTTACAAAGTTAGTTTGAAGGAAATCCGACTTTAAGTTCAGGATCAACATTCAACTTAAATTCCCCGTAGGCGCTAATGTTAATTTTTTTTCTGAAAGCATCGCGGGACAGGCTGTTTGAACGGTTCAAAGTTGAACCAAAAATTGTTCAAATCGAAAAATCAAATATGAGAATGAGCTGTACTCTCCGAGATCTTTCCAACAAAAAAAAGTTTATTCCATTCGGATGGTATACTCAGAAGTTATTAGGTGGGGAAAGGTTGCTTGAACGGTTCAATGTTGAACGAAAAAATGTTCAAATTGAAAATTTAAATACGGTAATGAAGTATCCTTGCTGAGATCCTTCGAACAAAAAAAACGTTTATTTAAATCGGACTGTTCATTCAAAAGTTATTAGGGGTGACAGCTTGCTTGAGCGGTTCAATGTTGAACAAAAAATTGTTCAAATCGGAAATGTAAATACGGGAATGAAGTATCTTTGATAAGATCTTTCGAACAAAAAAAAGTTTGTTCAAATCGGACTGTTCACTCAAAAGTTAGCATCGCAAGACAGGTTGTTTGAACGGTTCAAAGTTGAACCAAAAATTGTTCAAATCGAAAAATCAAATATGGGAATAAGCTGTACTCGCCGAGATCTTTCCAACAAAAAAAGTTTGTCCAAATCGTAATGTTCATTCAAAAGTTATTAGGGGGGGGGGCAGACAGACCGACCGACCGACAGACCGACGCACAAATTCCCCATCTCAATACCCTACTTTCAAATTTTTAATTTTTCGATATTCATTTTACCTTTTTATTTTTTTAACTTGGCGATATTTTTTAGACGCATTAAGCTACTTTTAATACTTTTTCCGTCTTTCTTTTGTTTTTAACGGGAAAGTAGGCTAAAACAGATAGTCATAAAGAATTACCGAGAAAAAAGTTAAGCTTGTAATGAAAAGAGTTTCAGAAATCATACAATAAAAATTGTGGTCCAAAGTTGAAGTTGTAAAGTGTAGTACCAAATAACTCGTTTGGAATTAAAAGGAACTACTCTTTCGTGCACAAGCAGCGATAGAAATAAATACATTATCTAGTTTTGGTTATTATGTCATTCTGTATTTTATTCATTAGTTTAGCTACTAATTGCACACAAAACTACTGACAATTTTATTAGATTTATTCTATTATCTTATTTACATCGAATTTTAGAAAATTATTTTTTTAATGTAAGTAATATTAAGGAAATAATAGTAATGATAATGATAATGATGATTTTACAGTTAATGTTAATAAATAATACATTGATTAAAATTTATTTTTTATTAATTTTAATTGTATTTATTAAAATTAGTTATTAATGCTATAACTAATTATAGTGACTACAATGATAATTATTAATAAGCACTTAACTGATTAATTATGAAATAATTTAAGTGATAACGAAACAAACTGGAAACGGGAGCGATAGCATAGAAAGCGAATGAGAGTAAATATTTTTTTCATTATAAAAATGTTTTACATCTTGTATTTAATATTTTTTTTTTCAGACTTCGGTTAACTTTAAATGTATCGACATTTAAATTTCAGGCACATTTAATTTCAGCAAAAAAAAATCTTTTTTTTATCTCAAGTACTTATTTCACTCTTGAAATTATTTAAAGCATTAAATTTCACCCGAAAATGATTGTATGTAATACTTTTAGTAGCAGTTGATGGAATCATGGTAACCCGTCCCTTTAAACATTATTGTTAGAAAAATACGATTTTTCAACTGTTATGCAGATCCGTATATGCATTTTCCTTAACATAATTTGATGGGTGTGAACATTTTTCTTCTTTCTTTTTCTTTTCTTTTACTCTTTTTCCTTATGTTCGCAATTACTGAATAAGGGATCTTTTTTCTTCTTCTCCTTTTTTGATAACATTTATACAGAAAAGTGTCTACTTTCATTCTTTTATTCATTTATACCAGAAAGATTAGAAGTGATTACTTTAATGTGATTGCTTTGGTTCTTTTTTAAGTAGAATTTTCAATTTATTCAGCCAATCAAAGATTCTCCGGGGAAGAAGCTGGACGATGCTTATTTGATTCTAATCGATAAAGCTTTGTCCAGTCTTTAAGATTTAAACCAAATTACTTGTAACGGAAGTTATTCGAAATTCACAGGACAAAAAGAAGTTAGGTGAAATTAGCATGGACATTTGGTATTTTAAAGCTATTAAACATCAGTTATTTTTTTCTGGTCAGATAAACTTCACATATAGGTGTTCAGAGATATACGCCCAAGCATGAAAAGAAGAGGAGTGAAAAGTCACCTCTGTAAATTCTTTGACTCATTTCCCTATAAAGAAAAATGGCGGACACAGTTAAAATAGAAATTTTTAAAAATGGAACACAAAAGAATAAGGCATGCAATAATTAATTATTTGCTAACTAAGTACTAGGTAAATAGTGTTGGGTTTTTCCAAAAATGTATCAGGAATTTTTATTTCTACTTCTTAATTTTTAGTTTCTCATAGTTTTTTGAAAAGTCACAGATGTTAATTCTATGCATGTTAAGCATTTCCCGATCACAGACACGTGCAACGTGCATGCCTTACTTTATAACATGACAAACTTCCTCTTTTTCATATGATTGACCGCCGCCCTATCATCGAGAACTGCAACCAGTAATTCTACGCCAATCGATCTGGTTATATAATATGTTCGCAGGAGCTTAGTTTTAGTCCATTTTCCATTCTTAGCCACTTTATTATGTCAATTTTTAAGTTAGCATTTTACTTACTTGGTCAGTCGAGTTGGCTGCTATGTTCATCTGCATTTATACCCATCAACCTAAATAAAAGTAATTGCCTCTGGCCAATGACCAGAACGAGATAAAATAAAAACATACCCACGTATGTAAAATATTGACTGCCCAATAACATCTGCCTTGCCCACTCAAAATTGAGATATTTTACCGCTTTGGTTAATTTCTTAAATCACCACAAGGTGGCATATTCAGGTTCCTGAACTGAATTTATAAAGCAATAAGTAACTAACTTACTGAAAGTTTTAAATTCTATCACTTCTTCAGCATTTTTAATCTCTCTGCAAAACAAAAAGAAATTATTCGGGTACCTATGGGTTCAGCCCTATAATTCCCTGATAACGTCTCACTAAAGCAAATATTTAACTTTAAGCTATTGCATTTAAACATGCACGCATATTATACTTAAGGTTTCATAAAAATCTTGCAGTTTTTTTAATATTAGGAAGTCGCTAAAAATTCTGCTCTTTTAATAGACGGTTTGAGTCGAACGTGGACGTTGCTAACAAGATTCAATTAAGGCAGCACTTTAGGCGCGTGCAGGGGGTGAAGTCAAAGTTGGTAACACTTCCAGCAGCTGCATTCATTCTTTTAAGGCTCGGAGATAATTTATCCACTTGCAGGAATTTCTGGTGGCGTAATTGTGAGTAAAGGAAGTTTGGGGCCCGAAGAAAGAAAAGAAGTCAACCCAGGTAGCCATATGCGATAAACTGTTATTTCTCAAATATCGGGTTGATTAGATTCAACAAGTTTGTGCTCTCGAATAAAACTGCCGAATGAGGTAAAGGCCGTAATTGAATTCCCTGTGGTTTTCTTGCACTGCGAATATCGGGGTAATTTTTAGTTTAGGCTTTTTGAAAAGTTTCACGAAAACTAGTAGTTTTAATCCGTCGCAATCGACGTGGGGTTTTAAAAGAAAGGAACGAGCTCCACGCGTGGAATTTTCATTTTCCTGTTAATTTTTGTGCTGGTACGACACGTTTAAACACTTAAGTTATTTCAACAATGGAAGGCAAAACTGAGGAAATTATTTAGTCTCCAGTGCGGTTAATTCCAGCCAGTGTAGGTTGTAGCAGTTTCATTAACAGGCACTTTTTCGAAATAGTGGTTACTTTTTCTTCATTATTGAATTTAATAATGTTAAATACATGAATCAATGTAGTTAATTTATATTTTTAATAAATAATTCACAAAGGCTGCTTCTTGGTTTTGGTTGACAACATGTTACTTATTAATAAATACCCTTTATACACTTTAAAATCATAAATTTACTTTTTGAGGTGGTGATTAATAAGTTTTTTTTTTTTTTTTTTTTTTTTTTTTTTTTTTTTTTTTTTTTTTTTTTTTTTTTTTTTTTTCAGTTTGCTTCATTTAGTTGCCCTACGGCCGGAGGCAGCCTATAAATACTTTTATTGATGGATAGTTTGCTCTCATTTGTATTGAAAAAAATCCGATGTACAGTTAGATTTGTAAAGTTGATTTTATTCAATTCGATGTAACTAGCTTACTGGATTAGGACAGGTATCGCGTTGCGTGTATGCATACACGTTAATATAGTTTATCAGCCCAACCTGTTTATCTCAAGTTTCACGCGTGAAAAACTTGGTGATAAGCAAATTTCGAGAGGCAGATCTAAAACTACTTGTGATGAAAGTTATTCGACATTCAAAGCGTCAAATTTCGTTGAAATTCGAAAAATATTTTGAGAATCGCTCAATTTTGAGCAACAAATATTCCGTTGCAGATGGACTGGTTACACAGGAATGACTACCACCAGGTAAATCAGTGGTTTTGTGTTTTTTGTTTCCATTTTTTGTTCAACTTGAAGAATTTTTACGTGGCAATGATGTAGTATAAACCAGCCTCTGGAGTAGCAGTTTGTAAGTGTAATGTCGGAAGTGTGTTGTGATAACTTGTTCTTGTATTTAACTTTGATTACAAATATTTCTTTTAACTGGATTTTTTTATAAATAAAATGATTTTAGAGGCAAAAGCTTAAAACATCGCTTAGATTTCTTGTATCTGAAGAGTCAACGTGATTTTTTTATATTAATTAGAGTAATTCGTGCTGTAAAATGCTCGACAGTATGAATTCGGAAGAATTTTAACCTCAACTGTTAAGCGTTCACTCTTCGACTTCTTTTCAACTGAACTTTTTTATAAATTTATGAACTGATGCTGACTAATTCAAGAGCTTGAAAATAGAGTGAATAAAGATGCTTTTTTTTTACAATGCAAATCTTTTTTTAAGAACTTAGCTAAAACAGGGGTGGGGGGATAGCTGCCACAGAGTGAATAATAACAGAGAGAAAATATTTATTAAAGCAGAAAAAATGACTCAGACACAGACTCATTTCTTCTTAAAATGTTGCCAAGCTAAGTCGTATCAGTACTTCTTAACAAAATTGAGTTATCGTCCCCAGGTGGTTTTTGTAACACAGTTTACTTAAATACAATGTTTTTGGTCGTTTGTAAATGAGAAATATTTTTCAAAAAATCTGAAAAGGATGCATGTGAATCTGAATCAAGCATATAGAGGCGTAAAACTTAAAAAAGCAATTTCTCATTTTGAGCACACGTCAGATGCAAGCACCACTTTAGTGTTTAGCACGGCTGCATACTAAAGATTTTTAAGAACAATACTTTTAATGCTAATAAAACAGTTCTGAAATGCGTTCGATGCTATGTACAAAGTGGAAAAAAAGTTCCTCTTAATATTTATCTCTTTATTGCGATTCTTAATGGATAGTGGATGATGCAGGCTCATCACGTAGCATATGAAGCGAACTTTTCTAAAGGTTCCCATGCATCAGGCCTGTTGTTTTGTTTACTTTTACGGAAGGAAAATGGAAGAAATGGAAGTGAAGTGAAGTGAAGACACATTTCTTGATGCATACTGGTGTTTTTTTTACGCTGAAGGAGCTTTTCAAAATGTGTCGTTGTTGTTTTGCTGCGAATGACTTTCTTTAGAAAAAAATCTTTCTGGATTACGGTATAGTTAAGTGTTTTCTAGATTTTAGATTCCGCACTCAGTGTTTGGAAATAGTATAAAAGTATGTAACCTCCATGCACAGTAACTTAACCAATGCATCTGGTGTAAAATGACACATCACTAGTGAACGGTTACGCCATGGCAATGTTACGGCAGCATAACATTTCATCAATATCTGTGTAAGGTTACGGGTCATTTTCACCATATGCTTACATTTCAAAATTTTTAAGTAATTTTTTAACTTGCTATTTTCTTTTAGAAACACTAACAGATGTTTAGTCACATATTGTAGGTGTGTAAAAAAGTAACTGGTTGTACACTTTGATGAATAATTAAGTATTCAAATTCTGTTGTAAAACTGTAAGTTGCAAGGAAAATTGTCGTCCATTACCATACAAAATCAATATGAAATCTCACTTTTAAACTATATCATAGAGCCTAGAACCAACTTCATTTGAAATTATTTGCGCCCTGAAGCTTAAAACGATGTTTGTGATGATTGAAATATTGATCAAAAACTCTATGGTAACGAATATGACATTTGGTAACGGATTTGACCAGTAACGGACTTGACATTTCAACCAAAATGTCAAATTATGGCTAGGTTGTCGAATTTAAAAATTGAACTACAATATGCATTTTCTTAGAGTTGTATAAGGAACAATATTTAGGGGTAAAAGTTTAGAAAAAGTAAAAATTAATACTAAAATCTTTGGTAACGGACTTGACAAAGAATAAAAATACGCACCTGGAAAAAATTTTGTGCGAAACGCCACAGCAATACTTCTCGACTTAGGGAAACAAAATGGTACAAAATAGTTACATCACTAATTTGTTAAGTTAACTGAATACGTGTTACCATCTTTTGACTTCAATAAATACCTTTTTTAGCTAAAATAATCTTAGGGTAACGGACTTGACAAGAACTTCCGGACAAAATACATTCATACATTTCTTATTGAAATAAAATCACTATTGTCAATATTTATCATGAATACCATATACTAATAGTCAATATATAAAAATAATATGTCGCATTTACTTTTTTGACCATTAAGTATAGGAAAAAAATAGTTGAACTTGCGAAAATTGGAAATGGACAAGCGTTTTTGCCTTGATTCTCATTTTTAAAGACTTATATAAAAATAAATAAATAAATTTCAATAATTTGTTGAGTGATAGAATTTTTTTGGGGATATTTCCTGCAGAAAATAATTATTCGCATTGAATTTAAAATATAAGTTATGCTTCAAAATCGTCTTTTTAACCTCCGGACAGCAAATGTAAGCAAATTTTGAAAATGACCCTTACACCTGAATTCTCTGTTAAAAAAAAGTAAAAAGAGCATTCATCAAGCTGGAAGATTACTTTCAATAATTCGTTTATTTAATGTTTGTCATATTCAGGGGCGTAGGAACCGGGTTAGCTGAGGGATCTCTACCTCCCCTTGGAATATTTCAGACCGGCTCAGCTCCCCCGGATAAAATTCTTTATTACAACATTCTGTAGCACATTTTTTTCCTCAAACCTGTTTTCAAATGTGTGATATACTTTTCCAAGGAACTTCACGCAATGTCACCAAAAATCATCAACAGTCATTTTTTAAAGGTACCATTTGTAATTTTTTTCGTTAGAGAAACGTTCATATTGAAAACGCAAAAGTTCAGTTGAACTTGTCTTTCTGAGGAAAGAGATATTAGCATTGTTCCTAAATTCCTTTTATTCACAAAAAGTTTTTATTTGAACATTTATGACTTTATAATTGATTTTGTGTGTAGGGGGTGAAGAGCCTGTCTTTCCCCTTTCCCCAGAACGCGCAAAGATCCGGCATTGAGCGCGGCCTCCCCCTGATTATACAAAGTTCCTACGCCACTGATCATGTTCATGCTTTTCCTTTACCAATCAACTTTATACAAATTCGTATGTTATTTTAATAACACGCGGTAAAATTGATCCTCGAACCGCGAACTTACTTCGTACAGAAAGCTTTCAAAGCAAGAACATTTGATACTTGGCCGGTTAAGCCACATCTTGGTTACGTTCATAAGACTTTAAGACAGTTTTATTCATTCATGCCATTTTCAAATTCTTTTATGCCCCTTGGGGAGGAGGACATCCTCCCCAGATTGGAAATCACTGTTCTAAATTATTATGATAACCAAATGGAAGCACTTTTATTTCCAATAATCAATCAGGTACACACTGAATGCGTGGCTAAATCAATTTTTGACTTCTAAACTCTTGAATACTGATATGAAATTGCTGAGGTTTCTCTCCTCACAGTGTATAATATTCTCCTCAACATTATCTTGTGATGTTATGAGATAAAATGAGGAGTTTTTAATTATTTGGAAATTTTATCTTTTCTAGTTCAATGTTGCTCTTCATTCATTAAAATTTATTGTACCGCATGGCTCTCTCATGGTTCAGAGATCCTGAGTGGCAGGATTACTTTTAACCAGGCTAGTCAATCATTTGCCGGCCACCTTGCCTTGTGGTCAGAGAAGTCGGACTGGATGGGGAGGTTTCGATGTCGAATTCATGAGCGGGCTTTGACGTACGTTTTCGTTCTTGCCAAGGCCCGACTTGCAAGTTTCTATGCCCTGAGCACTTTCAAATGGTAATTCCCCCTTTTGAGTAATTGATACAGCGGCTTTTTCAACGTGCCTCCCTTTCCCGCTCTCAACCCCATAAATGCAGATTTAATTTCAAGAGAAAAAAATAATTACGAAGCGACTAAACATTACCCAGTTTCTCATAACTATTACTCCGTTACTTTTTAAACGGGCGCATCAAGTTTAGAAATTTTGCGTCGCCTCCACGGAAACCGTACAGAAGAAAACAGCTTCTCTTTTTTATGCAATGCTGTTGAGGCATGTCATTTATTTTATGCTTATCGAATTAGTCTTAAGCTTTTATTTATATCCTCATGTCTCAGTTATTTCTCAACGTTTTCTAACAAATTTAGCGCTAAATAGTTTGTTTTAGCAAGTCCTGCTATCACGAGTAACCGTTATAAAAATGCTTCAAAAAGTATTTATTAACGTTGATTGAATAATAGTTTACTCACAAAGCAATTTTAACCTTTTTGCATTTAACCAAAAAAAGGACAGGAAAAAAGTCCCCGGGGCCGTAACTAATGAGGGGAAAAGCGTGGAGACTGTGAAATTAATACTTCTTTTACACGCCAGAACTCGTTACACAGGCTATAAGCACACAAAACTTAGTGTGAATTAAAGTTGCAAAGTAACGTTTTCTAACGAATTTCCCAGCTCAACTGAGAGCAGAAAGCTTATTGTTTAATTTAAAACAATGTTTTAATTATAAAATAAGGTTTTCATATCTTTTCCCATCTCAACGAAATAAAAAGAGCAAGGGAGGAATGTTGAAAAAAAAAAAATATACAAATAATAACGCTGGGACGGTTTTTAAAAAAGAATTTAAATGATTTTCTGCAAAAATTTTCCTGCCCCTTGGAAATTTCATACCAAGGGTACAGGCCCTGGGTGCCCGTGCGATGAATAGAGCCTGGTTCTTGCCCTTATCCTTTCCTTGTTTGAAAGTGTTGTAATGCTGTAAATAGTTGGCTTACCTTATAAACGGGTCCTTATAGCATGTGGGTACTGTGAAAGTCGGACTTCCCACCAAATGACGGTACTGTTGAAAAAGCGGAACTGCGCGTTACTTTATAACGTAAGTTCCACGGTCTATATCCATTTTAAATATGCGTTAATTTCCAAAACTTCAAAGCAAAAGAAATCTGTACGAACTTAACCCTTTATGCCCTGACGGGACTCAGAAGTCCCGCTTATATCAATTCAGTATTATGAATCCTATATGGCTGGAGTCATACTGAACAGGGCTGCGGAGTCGGAGGAAAAATGGTCGACTCCGACTCCGACTCCGGGATTTTAAAACTTTCGACTCCGACTCCGACTCCTACTCCCGACTCCTGCTTTTTTTAAAATTATTTATTTTTTTACCCAAATGTGAAGAGGGAAAAACCCTAAACAAAGGTTGAAATATTAAGTCAATTTTTAAGAGTTTCATTTTTATTCATGTTCATAGCCAGGACTCACTTTAGGGGGGGGGAGCAAGCTGGGGTATCCCAGTTGGAGGTCATGGGAGGTCATTGTGACCTCTCAAAAGTTCAATTTGCTCAAGAATTCTCGCAGGTAATTTCACCACATTTACCTCAATTCTCGGAGATCACTGTGACCTCCCAAAAAGTTCATTTTCTCCAGAGCAAAAGACAAGTGCCGCTCTTGTCATTTGACTCCGTACAAAACTAATCCTTTTCTTGTTAAGTGGCCAGATTTTAATTTAACACAATGCATTTTTGTGCAAATATTTTTTATTATCTTGCATAAGCCCATACATAGCAATTCGTTTCACAAAGCAGACCCGCCATTTTGAAGCCCTTTTTAATGATCCTAGATGCTTAGGATTCGGATATTGGACGCTGAAAATTTGTATCTGTTAGTTTCAAAGACATGTTTTCACCACCATAAAATTTCATCCAAATCGGAGGTGGTCGGAGTCGGAGTCGGAATCGACATGTTTTTCAGCGACTCCGATTCCGACTCCTTTAGTCCAAAATCAGTCCGACTCCGACTCTTCGACTCCGACTCCGACTCCGCAGCCCTGATACTGAAGCTTTTGAATGCCACTCCTAGTACTTCGCTGAAAAACCGAAAGATGGTACCTGAGATCGGAAACAGTTTTCTTGGGGGCCCTAAGGCGTAGGGAGCCTTAGACCCCCCCAAAATTTTAAAATTGTTATGCTCGATAGAAATGTTTTTTGATGTATTTGCAACAAAAATCAAAAAAATATATAAAAATTCATTGTTAAATTAATTTGGGACATAGGGTTAAACAAATGCTTGCATTGTCAGATTTCAGAGCACGTTAAAGCTATAGTTTCTTCTCCTTTTAGCTTAATCTTGGTCTTGCAGATATTTTTCAGGTTTTTTTTTTCCCCAAGCGGCCTTCAAACTTTAAATAAATACTAGCTGCCACAGCAGCTATATTAGCTCCCCGCGGCATGTTGATGCATAATGTCTCCCCGCCACCCAACTTTTACCTCATTCTGATGTGAAATTTGATATAATTCAATTTTCATAAGATTTTAAGACATACTGCGTACGTGGCCCACTAATGCCCAAGCAGCTAGCTGCGTGGCCCGGCGTTGCACGGGCGCTTCGTGCCTTTAAAGTAGTAAAGAATGTTTCAAAAAAATACTCGCCGCCAAGGCGGCTCGCTAACAGGGGCTTCACGCTTTCACTTTTTTCCCACATCAAAAAAAATCATTCAAATTATTGAGATGCTTCGCGCATTCAAAATGGTGAGGAAAGTTACAGTAAGTTCTGCTCGCTCAAGGGAAAGAAGCAGACATAGATACTCAGTTTTTAATATAAGTAGATGGCTTTTTAACAAATGAATGTTTCAAAATATTACAAGTAGCTAGCGATAAAAATACTACGTAAGTGACCCGCTTATGAGTTTCGTGTTTGATTTAGTTAAGCCTTCATTCAAAATTCTCATTATCATTGTTATTACTGTTTCATAGCAACCACGTTTGGCAACAGTGGATTTCATATTTAACCATTTATTAGGCTTAATCGCTTTAAATTTTACTACTTATTAATTGATATCTTCGCTAATTAAAATCGTATAATTATATCAATTGAAACTAATGAAGCCTGAAAAATTACCTATCTATCGGTACCTGGTTCTACTTTCAGTTCAGTGGCGTTCAGGAGAAAGAAGCGTATCATAGAAAGATAGTTAGAAAGAAAGATAGAAAGATACTCAGTTTTTAATATAAGTAGACTAGCTGCCAGGGCAGCTAGATTAGCTTCCTGCGGCATGTTGATGCATAACGTCCCCCCTCTCTAAATTTTACCTCATTCTGAAGTTATATTATTTGACATAATGTAATGTTCATTCGATTTCAAGACATACCAAGCACGTGGCCCGGCGTTGCACGGGCACTTTGTGCCTTGAAAGTAGTGAGGAAAATTTCAAGAAACTACTCCCCGCCAAGGCGGCTCGCTAACAGGCGCTTCACGCCTTTACTTTTTCCCTATAAAAAAAATCATTTGAATTATTGAGATGCTTCGCGCTTTCAAGATGGTGAGGAAAGTTTCAGTAAATTCAGCTCGCTTAAAGGAAAAAAGCAGACATAGATACTCAGTTTTTAATATAAGTAGATGGCTTTTCAACAAATGAATGTTTCGAAATATTACAAGTAGCTAGCGATAAAAATATTACGCAAGTGGCCCGCTTATGAGTTTCATGTTTGATTTAGTTAAGCCTTCATTCAAAATTCTCATTATCATTGTTATTACTGTTTCATAGCAACCACGTTTTTTAAAAATGGATTTCATATTTAATCATTTATTTGGCTTAGTCACCTTAAATTTGACTACTTATTAATTGATATCTTCGCTAATTAAAATCGTATAATTATGTAAATTGAAACTAATGAAACCCGAAAAATTACCTATCTATCGGTACCTGGTTCGACTTTCAGTTCATTGGCGTTCAGGAGAAAGAAGCGTGACATAGATAGATAGTTAGAAAGAAAGATAGAAAGAAAGATAGATTCTCGGTTTTTAATATAAGTAGATTCTTAAATATTTTGTCACCATAACTTTCCTTTCAAGATGCATTCTTTGCCGCAGATTTCTTCCTATTCGTAAAAAAATATTACATTCGCCAAAAGAAAATACGTATGATATAACACAAATATTTATCAGTATTTTTGTTTCAAAAATATTAAATTTTAACCAAAAAAGTATTTTCCCACGTTTTTGAAATAATAATAAAAAATAATAATAATAATAATAAAAACGCGTGCAGTCAACTCTGAAAAACAGTGGTTAATGTATATACATGTCTAGAATATCTACTTATATTAAAAACTGAGTATCTTTCTAACTATCTTTCTTTCTATCTTTCTAACTATCTTTCTATGTCACGCTTCTTTCTCCTGAACGCCAATGAACTGAAAGTCGAACCAGGTACCGATAGATAGGTAATTTTTCAAGCTTCATTAGTTTCAATCTATATAATTCTACGATTTTAATTAGCGAAGATATCAATTAATAAGTAGTCAAATTTAAAGCGATTAAGCCTAATAAATGATTAAACTTCCAAGACATTTTTTCTTACCGTTGCCATTTTGAATTAAAACGTTAATTAAATTATTGAACTATTTAAAGCTCCAAGATATTTATTTCTTTCCGTTGCGATTTTAAGGCAGGGATTCAAGTGAAACAGGGACGATCGCAACTCACCAATGCAATCGCAAATTCCAAAATTTGGATTCAAGAGAAACGAATTCACTTGAATTCGACTTACAGTAGCGGTTGCAATATGCAAACGCCTCGAAGCGATTGCAATGGTATTTCACTTGAATTCGGCCCTAAATTAAAACGTTAATTAATTTGAACTTTTTAAAATGAAAGAGTGTTATTTTTTTCCATTGTCATTTTGAATACGTGTTATAACAAAATTCTAACAATTGTTTTTATTCTAATTATTAATGACATATTTTTTCTCTGGTACCATTTTGAAAATGTGTTTTTAAATAAAATTGCAATTGCTGTTTTTAGAATGGACTTTTTCTGGCTGCGATCCAAATATTAAAAGAACTTTTTCGTTTAGAATTTTGCAATTAATTTTACAGGAAGAAAGCTGTCTGGAAATAATTGTTTTTGGAAAGGAATTTTATTTGTTATTTAGGGAGAGTGCTATAAGTATGCGCTACTTGACATCGTCTTTATTTTTGAGGAAGTATGTGCAAATAATTCGATTGATTCTTTGATGCAGGAAAGCTTTTTAGCGGGGAGTAGTTTATTAAACTTTTCCTTGGTACTTTAAAGGCGAGCCGCCTTGGCGGCGATTAGTGAATTGAAACTTTCCTCGCTACTGTAAAGGCGAGCCGCCTTGACGGCGAGTAAACTGTTTAAACTTTCCTCATTTCTTTAAAGGCTAGCCGCCTTGGTGGCGAGTAGTTTTCTCAAACTGCCTTCACTACATTACAGCCCGTGCAACGCCGGGCTACGCAGCTAGTATGTTAAATATATTTCGAGCTCGTGAACGTACTTTTTAGATCTAAAGCATTTTTTTGAGGGGTTAAATATAATAGTGACTAATATTCTTTTGTTGCGACATCGATGTGGCTCGGAGTAAAAAAAAATCGTCTTCAAGAAATGTAACGAATTTTACTTAACGCTTTGCCATGCTTTCTGATTCTTTTCACGCGCATGGTGGTCGCTTTGATCAGTCCGACGGAAGAGCAAAGATGAGAGAGATGAAAAAAATATAAGAAACGAACGAAATGGGAATTGAAAAAAAGCGCAAAGAAACTTAGCGAAAACTATCTTTTTTTTTTTCTTTTTCCTTCCTCTCCTTCACCGAGAGAATATTCTGGTCTCGGATTAACATGAAAATATTTAAAAGATCTGTTGGATATGCGGAGAGCGGCCGGGAAAAGGGGTAGAGGTGGCGTTCGCTCAACCCTCCTAAGGAGCTTACGCCTTTCGGAAAAATGATGTCCTTAAAAACTTTGTCGCGTCTACGGAGGAAGGGAATCGTGCGAAATGCAAATGGAATGGCGGGTGGGGGCTGGGGGCGGAGATGGAACGAAAAGGCGGTGCTGCGACAAACTTTGCAATATTCGGAGAAAAAGAAAGTTTTCTTTTTTGGTGTTGCTATTGTTCCTTTTTGTTCGGGAGAACGTAAACAGGGACCCGCTGCTGCCTTAAGGGGACCCGTGCCCCGGCAGAGCGGGAAGAAGAGGAAGAGTGGGGGTGGGTTTAGAATGTTCGAAAACGCAATTAGGGAAGGGAATGGAACCAAGAGGTGTCGGCTTCCACAAGACTCCATTACTGCGCTCATGTATATTCATGAAGGCCGCAGATGCGTCGACCAAAAGAGAGAGAGAGAGAGAGAGGAGAGATTCTCTTCAAGCAGGAAAGGTCTCTTCCCCCCTCCCCTCCCCCGGGGGTGTAGCGTCATATGCCCCCCTCCCCTCCCCTCATTCCCTCTGTGCACGCCCAATTGATCCGTATCGCAATTTGGTCCGAAATGAAGCGGTAATTGAAATAATGTACCATTTCCCACCAGAGGCCTCCACATTCACTCGCGGGCATCATCATCAGCATCATCATCAACCCTCCCCCTCCTCTCCCTCCCCCAACCGTTCGACCGACCCCCGAAGGGAGGAGTTCTCCAGCTAGTCTCTCTCTCTCTCTTCCCGTCGTTGATTTTTCGAAAGAATGTTTTCTTGTTCTGTATGTTGTGCCTCTCTCTTTTCCTCCTTTGACTCCCTCCTCCTCCTCCTCCTCATCGCGTTGTTGCCACGTCAGCGAAACAAATTCCGCATCGGAAAAGCAGGCGAGAGAGTTTCTTTGGCCGTGTTTGATGCTTTCTCTCCCTTTGAGCTGAGAGGGGGCGTTCCGGCGGCAACCGTAAACAAAAGCGACCCCTCGCTCGAACGCGCGTGTTGTTAGAAAGCAAAAGGTTTTGTTTACACATATCGATAATTAATAAAAGAACATTCGATATTTAGTGCCCGTGAGATTTCCTGAAAACGTTGCCTTTTTACTTGGGTGATATTCCGGGAACCACATAAAGCAGTCAAACGTTACGCTTTCTAAAAAGCTAGAAAACAGTTTTCGTGAAGTCAGTTCCTCTTAAGTTCAGCTGCAATAGTTCAATTCATTTGGACATTTTGTTTGTCCTTTATTCCTGGAATTTTGAGCTTAGACTTTTAATTGTGATAAATTTGAACATAATAAAATATTATGTATCATAATATAAAGTTTCAAATTTCCAAAAAGTTTTTTTTGTGTTAAAAAAATAATAATAATTTGTACGTGTTGCAGTCGTGAGCGTTTATGTTTATGCCCGCAACATGTAAATATCATTATTTTTCAAACACAAGAAATTGCTCTAAAAAGGTTAATAGGAGGCCGCGGTGGCCTAGAGGTAGGGTATTCTCCTTGTAAGTAAGTGGTCACGGATTCGAGTCCCGCCTCGCCCATGGTTGTTATTTCAATCTCTCTGTGCCGTAAATCAGTCCTGTGCTTGTCAGGAGATAAGGCGCTCAGTACGCAGTCCTCATGTATGTTGAAGCAGATGGCTTCAGTATTAAAAAGAAGTTTGATACTTCATATGATACATAATGGTTCATTATGCTCGAATTTAGCACAATTCAAAGACGAAGTTTAAAATTCCAGGAATGAAGTGCAAATATAGGCGTGAAAATATCTCATTTGTGCTAATGATTTGAGCAAGCTAAGGTTATTATTACTACGCAAAGAGATTAAATCTATTGAAATAAAACGGAGAGTTTGTGAGTAGCCTCCTAGGCAGATGAAAAGGTCCATTAATAAGGGATTTAGAGGTTACTGGTACCTTGTGTTAGGTCCTTTTAACCCTCGAAGCATCCCCGAAGCTCGAATTCTTTCTTTTTTTATTCAAATTTTAAGAAAAACACTTGCAAATTTAAGAATATCTCATTGAGGACATGCCTCAGCTTTTCAATTTTTGCAGCATCGTATCTTATCTATCCTATGATCTTAAAATGTAGTACTAATGATGTCTTTTCAAAGTTCGTATGATAGTGAGAACACATCAATAATTCGTTTTAAGCAGTTTTAAATTCTAAATTGAATGTTTTCGACAAAAGAGAACTTATTTTGCCACCAAAAGTCAAACTTTTTGTAACGTAATATGTATAACAGCAGTAGTTTCTATTCTCAAATGGGCCCATAATCTGCTCTCATATATGCTCCCAAGTTTAAATTTTCTAAATATCCTGAGAAATACACGTTCGGAACACATTCGGAGCAAATGCCCGATTTAGAAATTTTGAAACTGTTAGCTTGATCCCGAGGGAGCTCCCTTGAACTGCACAATCGAAGACAGTGCCGTAACGGTTCGATCGCACATCTGTTTTGCCATTGCATGCCCCCCCCCCCTTAAAGAAAATTCACTCCTTCAGTCTGCATCATGACCCCGTGGCATTTGTATGGCAGTTATCGTACACTGACTCTGTAGGTAAATGATATTTCACCTATATTTTACTCAAGCCAAGTGCACAGCACATGTAACAACTATATCACACCGGAACAAGCTAAACATTATCTATCTACTTATATTAAAAACTGAGTATCTTTCTATCTTTCTTTCTTTCTTTATTTCTATCTATGTCATGCTTATTTCTCCTGAACGCCAATGAACTGAAAATCGAACCAGGTACCGATAGATTGCTAATTTTTCAGGCTTCATTAGTTTTAACTTATATAATTATACGATTTTAATTAACGAAGACATCAATTAATAAGTAGTCAAATTTAAAGCGATTTGTCCTAAATGGTTAAAGATAAAAATCCATTGTTACAAAACGTGGTTGCTATGAAACAGTACTAATAATGATAACGAGAATTAAGAATGAATGCTTAACTAAATCAAACATGAAACTCATTAGCGGACCACGTACTTAGTATTTTTATTGCTAGCTACTTGTAAATTTTTTGAGTTATAATTAATTGAAAAGCCATCTACTTATATTAAAAACTGAGTATCTATCTATGTCTGCTTCTTTCTCTTGAGCGAGCTGAACTTGCTAAAACTTTCCTCTTCATTTTGAAGGCGCTAAGTATCTCAATAACTCGAATGATTTTTTGATGCAGGAAAAAAGGAAAGGCGTAAAGCGCCTTTTAACGAGCCCCCTTGGCGGCGAATAGTTTACTGAAATTTTCTTTACTATTTTAAAGGCGCGAAGCGCACGTGCAACGCTATTCCACGCAGCTAACTGCTTGTGGCATTAGCGGGCTACGTGCGTAGTATGTCTTGAAATTTTATGAACATTAAATTACATCAAATAATATAACATCACAAAGAGGTAAACGTTGGGGGGGGGGGGACATTATACATTAATATGCCGCAAGGAGCTAATCTAGCTGCCCTGGCAGCTAGTTGATAATTAATTTGTGCTAGTATAATATATTTTTTAATATTGTCGCTGAGTTCATTAAACGGTTTTTGTTTCAAAAAACAATCTGCAACTGGTTGCAGAAAGAGAGAAAACCCTTTTTAGGTGTACCTGTTCACAAATGAATTTATTACGTTGTGAGTCAAGATTTTTGTAGGACTAGACCAGGTCATTCAGGAAAGCTCAGTGAATTGCACGTATCCTGGGAACCACACTTTGAGTGTTGCTGATGCAAAGGAACTTGAATGAAAATATTTCAAAAAATGCATGGTTCAAAAACGGTAAACATCGGAAAACTATAAAAAAAAATTAAAAAACATATATTCTTTATTAAATCCCCCTCGCCCAAGCTAGGAGGCCCCTAAGTCCGGGTTTCATGGGCTTATAGGTAAATCAGCCCCTGTTCGCTGCACATTTCAGTACACTTTCATTTTAGCAAAGCAGATTCGGAACACAACGCTCAGTCGACGTGCTCAAAACACAAAATGTTGTATTTTGACTTTTAACAATATAAATGACAAAACTTAATTTCTTGGAGAAAATCCTAGATGGCATGAATCAAACGTGAGGCAATCTCTTTGATTCTTACTCTTTATTAAAAATCAGAGCTTAACGAAACGTGAATCAAACATTATTTAACTTAAGATTTAAATTCTTTGAGGAAAAAATCTTACCACTGATCAAGTAAAATTAGCAATAAACATTCTGCCATTCAAACATTTTGTAATATTTCTCCTGTGTTTTACAGCGCATCAGTTATAACCAATTTTTGCAATATGTATCAAACGAAAGAGAAATGTCATTTTGCGTAGTACAAAACTAAATAAAATGCTGGGCGCCCTTTAGAAAGTTTGAAGAGAAAACCCATTATTTCCTAGGTCAAGCAACGTTTCTTGTTTAAGAAACAAATAAATACTTTCCTGCAGAAAAGTGAATTTAAAAATAATAACGTTTTGTTGCACAAAAATTCATATCCAACCAAAGCAACGAGTAAAAAGAAAGTTCTTTGTAGAGCTGAAACACGTGTATACAGAAATCTGCTAGTTTTGTACAATAAAACATTGCTATTTTTAGTTTTATCAATTTGGTTTGATCTTCATGAACATTCACACTTGCATCCTCATAAGCTATGGCAGTAGCTTTTGCAACCGCACTGCCATCTAGCGAACCGAATTCACACTATGACACCAAACAAAAGTAATATGAACGCGCTCATCCTTACGTTTTACTGCTGCGCCTCATATAATCGATGCCTAAACTTTGTAGCTGACGGCATAAGCATGTAGGCCGCACACCCAAGGGATACTACCCGCTCTCCAAAAGAGAAAAAATAAATATGTTTCACCAATGAGCCAATATTTTGAAAAATGCCAATTTGAAGTTGGAGTTTTCTGAAAAAAAAATTTTTTTGCAGAAAAAAACTAATATTGGATTTTAAGTCTAAATTGGGTCTAAATGCAAGAAAATAAAAGGGGGGAGGTCAAAGAAGTTATTTACCCCCTCCTTAGATTACTCACTTTTAAGCCGTTACAGATCTGATGAATGTTACAGATCTGATGTTAATATGAGCTACATATTTGAGTTTATGCTTTAAGTCTTCGTTAACATCTCTAAATATGATATCATTTCCTTGCATTTTTAACATAGAATTAAGATAATTATATTAAAATATATATATTAGGCTAAAAAATCAAATTTTATTATGAAAAAGCATTTCTTGGAAATAAAAATGAGCGATAAGATTTTTAGATAAAATAAATTATGAGATTACCAAATCCAAGCTAATAAAACATTTGTTTTTTTTTAAAACAACACACAACTTCAACTTTTTCAACACAAAACTCTGCTGCTTGCTTTTCTTTAATTAGTTGCAGGAACTTTAATTTCTTGATCAGAAATTCAAATTTAGCATTCTATTTATTATCTAGTTATTTAGCGAAGTTATAAGAAATTGAGGCACAAAAATAAATAAATAAATAAATAAATTAAAATAATAATAATTAATTAACTTAATTTCTGCAGTGTCAATTTTTCTTATTTTACTAAGTTCTATTGTTAGGTCATACAAACCACAAATGAAGCAATTGTACTAAAACTCATTGCTTTTCATTTTTTAAGAACAAAAATATTCAATATATATGGCTAAAGTATGATTTTTGCTTTTTATAATTCTGAAACGTGTGCGTTAGCTCTGTAACATATTTGCTGTTTTTCAATGTTACCGCTCTGACTGTTACCGATCTGACAAACTGACAAAGTTTTTTTTTTTATTTCCGAGTCGATCGCACTAAACCAAAATCAAACACGTGGTTTTTTCACTTGTAACAAAGGACTATACTTATATATAAAATAATTTTTAAAATAATAAAAACTGCGCATTTTAGAGCGTGTTACCGATCTGATGACTCAAATGACACACATTTTATAAAATCACTTTAAAAAATCTTACCTACAATTTTAGATGCAGAAATGCAAATTTTTAATTACGATTCGATAAAACTTTCCACCAGGTACTCAGCATCACGTGGTATAGGTGCAGGAAATGATTTTGGGAGCCTAAACATAGATCGGAAGTTATTGTTACCACTCTGACGGCGGAACTTGGGACACGCTTATTTCGCATCGGCTAGAAAATCAGAAATCGATTAAAACAAAAATGAAGTAAAATATTAACAAAGGGGTAAAAATAGAATCGTTTTTTGTGCAAGTGTGTTTTTTTGGGAAGTTAGAAAGTGCGCATGACCTGTTTGCATGCTAAGCTTTGCTACTTGGGACATGTTACCGATCTGATTTTTGATGTATAAACACAATATTTTCTGATGAAAAAAAAAATTCTTTTTCTGATGTTAGTAGATGAAATGAAAGAAAAACGTATCTTCTTTCTGGGGAAAATTATTTTTTTAACTAGTTATTGAAATACTGGTGAAAATTCACTTGGGACTCAAATTGGCACTTTTCTAAATATTAGCTCCAATTAAAATTTATGAAGATGCGAGAAAAAACTAATTGAGAACGCAATAAGAATGAAAAAATAGCATGATTGAATTATTGTTAATCATTTAGTGACCATTTAGCTACTAATTTAACTTTTAAAAGAATATTTTATTTTTTTTTTCCTTTTTTGAGCACCTCGTTATTGCTTTCACTTTGCCCTGACTTGCCGTTTATAACTCTACTGTTTTGTGATTAGCACATAGTGAGTCATGTGTTACATTGGGAAGTGTGCAATAAAATTCACGAAACCTGAATTATTGCGGTAGAAAAGTGGCGTTTCTGGAATTAAATCTGAAGGTCTACTTTTATCACCTGTGAATGTGCAATGCTTATTTTTATATATTTCTTCTCTTTTCTTTTTCCCTTTTCTCTCATTTTTATTCGGATTGAATATTCTTTGTGCTAGTTATAATCTGTACTTGCGTTTGAAAACTACTTAAATATTGTACCTATGAGTAAATCTTTTTGAAATAATACCTAAATTAAGAATTTCTTACGTTGAAAATTCATTAGAATATGCTGTTCTTTTTTTTTTTTTTTCGTCTGCTTTAAAGTAACTAATCTTTATTTAATTCATTTCCTTTTTTTTTAAATAAATGTTACTAATTTTTAACAGTAACTTTAGTTCCACATTCAAAAGCACCCATTTGTTTCTGAATAGTAAATTAATTTTTTGATGAACGCTTTATTTATTACGGTATAACTACTAAAATGTTGCTATTTATTAGTGTTCTTTTCGTATGATATTCAACATGTATAAAACATTTTAAGAGGTAGACTGAAATTCGTGCAAACATATAACTTTTAGAAACACAGTAGGGAACATATAAATTCGAAAAAAAAAGTATGTAGTCTGGCTGCAATCTTTAACTGTGTAAACATGATTTTGTCAGAAACAAATTAATCATCTTTCCTTAGTGTTGTCTCTTTTTCGAAAAAATGCTACGTATGCGTATGTTCTGCTGCCTTTAAAAAAATAAAGGAATAAAAGCTTTTGAAAATGGTGAGTCCAACCACATACGAATGTTTCCTTCTAAAAAAGAGGTAGGAAAAAAAAAACATTTCTGATATAGACTAGCGGTTCTAAAACTTTTTTGGCGAAGATTCTTTTATTTGATTTATACTTTTCTGGACAATAATAATGTAAGAAAGTATGTCAAACCTATTATATTTCACTACAAAAAAAAATCCTACTTAGGGAAAGTTTTGCACTTTGCAAAATGAATACGATGAGTACACCCCAAATAAGACGATAGAGATCAATAAAACATCCCTTTAATGTAAAACAGCGATAAGTTGCTAGATCGTGATTTTATCGTCGTCAGAGAGTTTGATTACGATATGGCGATAAAGTTTTATCAACAAGCAGTTTGTTATCAACTGGCAAAACTCTAGTAAAAGTATTGCAGAGGAGTCTTGTCAAAAATTTCCTGTTCTTTTTTAAAATGAATTTCTCTTATGGTACTCTCACAGTAATTAACAATGTTGTTTTCCTGCAGTTGACGAATTCGAAAAGAAAAATATCGCTGGGTACCGTTAATTTTTCTCTGATTAAATAACCTTAAAATAGTAGATTGTACACTAATAAGGCCATGATTTGGTCTTATTAGGACTCCGGTGTCCTAATTCAGACACAGAGAGATCGGGTGGAGTATTTGATGATGTGCCGCATATGCTGCACACGTGCGCTCTAACTATGCGTAGGTGTGATCAAAAACCAGAAGGGGAAAAAAACGACTTATCAGTGCCCCGAGTGTTAAAAATGATATTTCTCATTTTCATTGAAGTAAATATGGTTTTTTTTTAATAATGTTTCTGAGTTTATGAAATATGGCTTAGTCTATTTTTATATCTGTACCTCAGAACCAGAACGACGTTAGTCTAAAAATGGCGATTTTCACATTAACTGCATTGCATGTAGACCCAAGTAGCACACTTCGTTTTTTAAAGGTTGTAAAATGGTTATTAACGTTGTAACAACTGCTTAAAAATGTTTATAAAACGTTTAAAGGTCATTTGGTGTACCCTAGGGAAGCTTATTCATGAGAACGTTACTCAATGAAGGAAATTTCTTCACAATTATCTAGCAGCGTCAACCCTTTATGTCCCAAATTAATTTGGCAAATTTTGGAAATCAGTAGGGTCTAAAGACCCCTACGTCTTAGTTCCCATAAGAAAACCGTTCCCGATTGCAGGTACCATCTGTCGACCTCTCAGCGAAGTACAAGGAGTGGTACTTAAAAGCTTCAGCATGATTCCAGCCATTTCGTATTCATAATGCTAAATTAATATAAGCGGGACTTCTGAGTCCCGTCGGGGCAGAAAGGGTTAAAAGAACGCGGGTCACTTTGCATGCACCCGACAATCGTTTTCACCCTCGCTGGAAAAGGTCCGAAAATGGACTTACGTTAGTCCGGCTCCGAGGTACAGATATTAGCAATAAAGTTTTCCTTTTTTCAACTTTGATAGTACTTTTTGGTTTCTTTCAGAGTTGGTCTTATTTGGGACATGTGCTCATAAAATGGTGAAATCGCTTCTCCTTGCTAACACGGCTAAAAAACATAGTAAAAAATTAAATTTTCACATACAAATATTTTCCACATTATTTTTATAGGTCATTGGACGAATATACGAACTATGGAGCCAATCAAACCATAAATGAGCTGACAAGTGGAGAAAATAAATTTCTGGGTGGAAATGGACAAAACTGTTAATGTTTCGTTGATAACAAGAGCTTAGAACTATGATGATAACACATGCAATTTTTTTGCAATGGCTGAATGGAGCTGGGTCATTTTCACCATATGCTTACGTTTCAGAATTTTTAAGTAATTTTTTTAACTTGCTATTTTCTTTTAGAATCAACAGGTGTTTTGTCACATATTTTAGGTGTGTGAAAAAGTAATTGGTTGTACACTTTGATGCATAATTAAGTATTCAAATGCTGTTGTAAAACTTTAAGTTGCAAGTAAAATCGTCGTCCGTTACCACACAAAATCAATATGAAATCTCACTTTTATACTATATCATAGCGCCTAGAACCAACTTCATTTGAAATTATTTGCATCCCTGAAGCTTAAAACGATGTTTTTGGTCACTGAAATATTGATCAAAAACTGTATGGTAACGGATTTGACCAGTAACGGACTTGACATTTCAACCAAAATGTCAAATTATGGCTAGCTTGTCGAATTTAAAAATTGAACAACAATATGCATTTTCTTAGAGTTGTATAATAAACAATATTTTGGGGTAAAAGTTGAGAAAAATTAAAAATTAATACTAAAATCCTTGGTAACAGACTTGACAAAGAATAAAAATAAGCACCTGGAAGAAATTTTGTGCGAAACGCCACAGCAATACTTCTCGACTAAGGAAAACAAAATGATACGAAATAGTTACGTCACTAGTTTGTTAAGTTAACTGAATACGTGTTACCATCTTTTGACTGCAATAAATACCTTTTTTAGCTAAAATAATCTTAGGGTAACGGACTTGACAAGAACTGCCGGACAAAATGTATTCAAATATTTCTTAATGAAAAAAAATTACTATTGTCAATATTTATTATGAATATCATACACTAATAGTCAATATATAAAAATAATTTGTTGTATATACTTTTTTATATAATTAAGTATATAAAAAAATTGTTGAACTTGCAAAAATTGGAAATGGACAAGCGTTTTTGCCTTGATTCTCATTTTTAAAGACTTAAATAAAAATAAATAGGGTGAGTTCTGGTAAGTGCGTCCACGGGGTAAGTGCGTCCACTGGGAATTATATGAACACTGTTCTGAAATGGCTTCTGCAACACATCGACTATGTTAGATAACTGTCTAATGATAATTTCAATAGGTAGAATTCAGGCCTGGATTCAATAGACGAAACACAATCAGAGACAACTTAAATGTCTTCAAAAAAACTCTAAAGTAAAGATTGAGAAGGTTTTGTTTCAGTTTCTCTTGTAGTCATACCAAGCAATTGAACTCAAGAAATGCAAATTGTTTGTTTTGAACAATAGCAACTAATAACATACATGGGGTATTTTGATCAAATACTCTAAATAAAATTTGTTTATATGACGGTACGCACTTTCCCTTTCTTTAAAGTAAGGTGGGAGTAAGTGCGTACCATTATGACGGGGCAAGTGCGTACCACTATCATGAGGCATATGCGTACTATTATGCGGAGCAAGTGCGTACCATTATGATGAGGCAAGTGTGTACCATTACGTGGAAAATCCGACTCTCATAATTCACCTTTAATTTTGCTTATAACTCTTCTATAAGCCGATTATAAATCCGACGTCATTTCCATCAAGTACTTATATTTACATTGAATGCGGCATAAGATTTCAATTTTATTATTGGCTTTTAGATATCAGTTAGTAAATTTTTCGCTGAAAATAGCGATCATAAGCTGTACTTAATTTAAACCAGGATGACAAATGAAGCAATGAAATTAAGTGAAACACTAAATAAGGAACCAACTGATTCAAAAAACGAAGGTGGAGTAATGAATAAATTATATTTCAGAAAATTAAGAACACCTTGTGAAAAACTATTTCAATGTACAAGAAAAAAAAAAGTACAAGTATCATATCATGATCAATTATTTCCTTTTTTTTTTTTTTTTTTTGTGTTTTTTCTTACTGCTGCTGATTTTAATAAGAAAAATATTTTAAAACCGTATTTATTCAAAAAAAAAAAAAAAGAAAAAAAAATTTCACTCAGGTCACCTAACGATCTACTATACAAATAGAATTAAAGAAAATCACAGGAGTACGCACTTACAACAACGCTATTGGACGCACATGTCTCATCTTACATTTAAGAAGGGGTAAGTGCGAACCCTGGCATAAACACAGACTGATTAATGTATTATACCAAAATAAACTATGTAGACTATAAGTGAATATTACTAAATAAAAACAAATTACATATGCTCAATTGGTCTTATTAAAAGGACAAAGGAAGAATCACAGACACAACTCTCTCAATCTTTAAATCACAGTTGTTCGCAAGACACATGGGATATCACTGATTACGTTTCATCCATGCAAGCAAGTGCTGATCTCTATTATTAGGAATTATCCCAAGGCAATTACCTAACATATTTAATGTGTGCCAGAAGTTTTTTCAGGCTCATATTCACATAATTTAAGGTGGACGCACTTACCCCGCTAGGTAGGGAAAGTGCGTACCTTAGAATAGGTGTCATAAACCGGGTCACAAAACCTATGCTTATGGTTTATTTGACATATTATATGCTTGAAAATCTTAGTAAAGGATCTGGAAAGAAAACTTAAAAAAAAAAATTGAGTGTAGAAGATTTTTCAACAGAACAGCATCCTTGAGAACATGAACTTTGAAAAAAAGGGTACGCACTTATCAGAACTCACCCTAAATGAATTTCAATAATGTTTTGAGTGACAGAATTTTTTTGGGGGTATTTCTTACAGAAAATAATTGTTCGCATTGAATTTAAAATATAAGTTATGCTTCAAAATCGTCTTTTTAACCTCCGGACAGCAAATGTAAGCAAATTTTGAAAATGACCCAGCTACTAACTTCTAAATTGTGCATCCAGAAGAAAACCAAGTCTAAGAGAATTTTCAAAGGAAAAAAATAATTTACGACTTAAGTTCGAGTCTTAAAAGCTAAATTTTAAGGGAGAGATTTCTTTAATAATGAAAAATATTTTACATTTTAACTTTCTTTTATTAAGTACATGTGTGTGTTTTCCCTTGATGTATCTACTAGTCATACAATGTCTTTTGCTATTTTTTAATAATAATCATCTCGTGCTCTATAAAAATGACTCAAAAATATTTGAGTAGAAATTAAGAGAATAAATATTAATATGAAAAAAGAAGCTTCTTCTTATGCTCAGCAACGTGTTATCCTTCAGATTCAATTACAGTAGTACACAAATATTTTTTTTTCTTATTGATCCATAAGAAGTATTTTGGATTCTAATATTTAAGGAATATTGCTATTTTAAAATTACGAACAATAGATACTCTTAAAATTTCCCCTCATATCGAAAAATGGCAATTTTTTTTCTCTCCATAATCAAATAAAGGAACAAATCGTAGTCTTTGATCAAAATAAAAATTACAACGCCTTTATAAAATCTCAAAAGAGAAACAAATGTCTTCGCATTCTTAAGTTTTAATCAAATCGATACTCGACAACAAATATTTGTAATTTTTGTCTTAATATTTCCCTTTCTTTGATAAATACTTAAAATGTATCTCGCATTTATGAACACCACTTTTTATCTGTGTACTAAAAATCGTCGCCAATAGAAGACGCGTATGAATCTTTAATAATTAAGCGCCCTGCATTCGAAACAAAAGGATTACCGATATTCTTTTCAGAAGCCTTCATTGATACCGAGGATCAAAAACCCTCGGGAGAGCAAAAATCTCATAAAGAACTTCGCGAAATATTAATCCGTTTTGCAGGATGTTGATCTAAAATGCATTGCTTCCGGAATTACAATCTCTAATCTTTTACAGGGAGTCTTGGAGCGGAGTAAACAAAAATGGAAACTGCTGATCGGCTTCCTTTTAGAACGCCGATGCTTTTTTTTTTCCTTGTATATTGTTTTAAGAAGGCTAAATTCTGACTTCGAACGGTTTTATTCTTTTTGGAAATATCGTCGAATTTATCTATTTGAAGGAAAGACTTCTAAGCTTTACTCGTAGAGTAATATTTTTAAACTCAAACTTCGAACTTTTTTTTTTTTTTCGTTTTCAATGTACACATAGAAATTTTGTTGGCAACAATTTCGAAAAAGTGGATGATTTATCCTCACTCTTATTAACCGTTACTCAGTTTTTAGTAAGAATTGATTTTTTGCATAAATAAAATTTTTCTATGTTGTTTAACCCTACACTACATCGTGCTGCCAATTGGATACATGGACAATTTTTCCTCCTTATGAATAGCAGAATATAGTCATAAGGCTAATCAATGCATAAAAAACGAGTACTATTGGGTATATGTAACCATTTGGCAACAAAACTATTTTTAATTAAAAAGTGGTGAAAATTTAGAGTTAAATTTTTTAAATATTTTTCTATGTTTTCTTATTACATTGAAAAACATATATATTTTTTTGTAAGAAAAATAAAAAATCATGCAGTGTAGGGTTAAAAAACAACTATCCATATTCACAAATAAGAATCGACAAATGACCCAACTCAACGTTCCAGCGAATTATACTACCCACCATTGCATTTTATTATCGATCGAAACACCTCTAATCGCTACTACAATAAAAATAATTGGAATTGAAATCAATTCGAACTCAAGAATCGTCTACTGAAGCTGACTGTATTATGAATAAGCATTGAATTAAATTATTTGACGATCGTCTGCTCGCATTTTACTAGTTGAAACAAAATAAAAACGCTTGGCAATGTGACTTTTGCAGTCGTCTCTCAACTTGTGTTTGAATACAGCTAAAGCTTGACCACCGACAGAAGGCGGCTGACCTTGAAGCAGAAACGGACCGCTTAATTTTATAACAGGTTACATCAGAGGGATCACGCAGGCAGTTTAAATTTCAATGAACTAAGTAAGCACTAAATTGATTTTCTCGCGGGTCCTACCTATTCTAAAATGAAGTAGTCCGTTTCCACTTCAAGGTCACGCGCCATCTCTCCGTGGTCAAGCTTAGGTCTACCGGTTAACCAGTTGTAATTGAGAACACCTCACAAGCAGGCACCGGACTGACGTCATCAATGAATAAACTGGGTTAACCGGTAGTTCTGTTCGAACACAAGCTATATTAGACTACCTTCTTTTGGGTTAACAATGAAAATATAGATGTGTTCGATAATTCGGAAGAAAATTCTGCTCAACTCTTGGAGTGCGTTTCTTTGTTCTGAGAAATTGAGTAATTTGGTTAAATTGAGAAAAACAAACTTTATCTTCGAACAGAACAACCGGTTAACTCGATCGCACCGATGACATACCAAGGGCTAATAGAGCTACTGTTTAGCAGTCATGTATAAAAACATTCTGCAGACACTCATCGCATTAACCACGGACGTTATTAAACAACCGACTCGCAGATTAAACGGTTGCTCTAATCGAACATGCCCAAATTCTGTCTCAGTAACATTTTTTTTAAAGACCTTCATTTCTTTTTTTTTTTTTTTTTTTTGCTAAGCACAGTTTGATTTTGTTAGTTTGCAACTGTAGATTTTCGGTTGGCCAATTTACAGTGATCTAAGAATTTTGCAGAAAATGTAATTTTTTTGCGTACAAGACAGCTGTCTCATGGGAAATCTACGAGTGGGTGGGTTTTTGTTTTACTTCTTTCAACAGCCGTTGACCAGATACTACAATAAATCCTGCTGATTACTTAAGCTCCGAATTCAGATAAGAAATAACACAAAAGAGATAAAAACAAAAAGGAAAGAAATTTTCCTAAAGTTTTAACTGTCTTAACAGTAACTAAATTAGCACTTCGGTGGCTTTGTTCTTTACGAAAATAAAGATGAACTAGGATACTAGGAAAATTCGAAACAAAAAAGCGTCTGGACTTTTACCATAATAATATAGTTACTGAAATTAAAATAGGTTTTAGGAGTATCTATTCCGATTTGACTCTAATTTTTAGATCCGACTGTCGTCTATCCCAACAAGAGTGCCGATGGATACGTATTTTACACTAAGTGTCCGTTTTCAAGCAAAATTCTTCTACGTCAAGCAGACATTGAGTCGAAAGCATGATTCCACGCTTCGCACTGTAATAATTGTTCTTAAAAAGTGCGTCCTGCTATTCGCTCCGGCTGCATTAGCGGCCAATCAAAAGTGTCTCCCACGTCATTTGCGTAGAAATCACCCTCTTCCAGTCCTGTGCTGGAAGTTGCTGCGAAAATGTCGATTCCTGTTGTCGCAAACACGGTTAAGGTCGAGTCTCCGAGTTAGCACGAGGGGAAAATTGGGAAATCCTGAAGCCAATCATGACGATGGCGGAAAACTGATTGCTTTCATCTTCATCCCCGCCACCACCCCTTTTCTCTCTCTCTCTATCTCTGCTTCTGCAAGAGAGGCAGAGGAAAAGAAACTTCCTCTTTCGGTTGGAATCTACCCCCTCCGCTCACCCCCTACACCTGGAAAGATTCCTTCTAACCTGATGGGTGGTAACGAGGTAACGCCACGCGCCGTGAGTCTGAAAAGACCACTGCTTTATTGGTTGACCTGTCATGAGAGTTTCTCCAAGTATGCCACGACTTCGGGAACTCTGGGAGAAGATGAAGATTTGTTTTGAATTAAATAAGCAAATGAATATTTTTTTGTGTAAAAATACATTGGGGTTAGCAGTAAAGCTATCATGCTTAGTCTTATGTTGAACTCGTGCTAATAGGTATAACTCATTTGAGCACTTTTATACATTTTGGACGGATTATGCTAAAAACAAGTTTACAGTAAGAAAATACAGTCGACGCTCGATATAACGACCGTCTCCGTCCTACAGAAAACGGTCTCTATAACGAGTGGTCGCTATAAGAGATAGAACATAGAGTATATTGGGATACAGTTGGGGGTTTTCCTACCGGTCGTTATATTAGAATGGTCTTTATAACGTGTGGTCGTTATAACGAGCGTCGACTGTATTGGTTGAAACTAGGGGTGCGACATCGAAGGCAAAACATTGATGTTTCAAGACATCGATGTTAGAAAATAAGGACATCGATGGTATTGATACATCGGCCAAAAAACATCGATGTTTCAAAACATCGATTTTTTTTTCTTTAATTTCTTACACATTTTAATGTACAGTTATTAATCAGTTACTCTCCATTACAAGCGTCTCTTTATCTCACTCAATTAGATACATCTTTAGTCTCCTGGAAAACGTCAACCATAAGATAACGATGTCAGAAAAGAATACTTTTTTCAGCGAGATTTATACTGCAACAGCTGATTAACTGTGTAACTTTTTTTTGTTGCATATTTTTATAAAACTTTTTTTTTTTTTTTTTTTTGAAATGTAAAACATCATCGAAAAAAATATCGAATGCAAAACAACGATGTTTAAAAATCATTGACTGTAAATCATCGTTAGTTATTTAAAAAAAAACTTTCATTGCAACTAGTGGTTAAAAAAAGATAAATCTTTTTTATAGCATATTTTATTATTTTTTGTTGAAACGTAAAAAGGACAAAGAAGAAAAAAAACACTGAACGCGAAAAAACAATAATTAAAAGATATATATTAAAAAAAAGCGAAAGCAAATTTGAGATGTTTCAGAAACATCGAAAACAAAATATTGATAATAATTATGGATTTTTTTTCCCAATGAGGTTAATATTGCAACTTTTGATTAAAGATGAAAACTTAGTATGCTTATTGTATATTTTTCTTTAGCTTTCTTTGCTGGAATATAAAACATCGACAACGAAAACAACATCTAACCCAAAACATCGATGTTGGAAAAACATCGACCATGAAACATCGATGGTAAAAACATCAATGTTCTTACAAAAGCATCGATGTATCCAAAACATCAACATCTATGTCTCAGCCCTAGTTGAAACGTTTAGTATCAAATGATAATGGGTTACATGAAGAAAGAACAGCAATCTAGGAACAAAAACTTTATTTTATCACAAACTTTTTCAACATGCTTTAAATTTGCTTCAATAAATTTGCTTCAATCCTAAAAATGTTCAAATCACGTTATAATGTATTCAGTAGTATAGTGACAAATGTTTCTATTTATTGCAGCATTTTGACGATGAGAATTACAATGAGGACAGAAAAAAAAACCTCATCTGACTGTAAAATTATGAACTCTGTAGTATTTCTCTATTGCCTAATATCTTGTCCCCTTAATCCATGTTATATGCATACCGATTTTCAATGGCTTACCTATGTGCATTAAGATAAGCTCTTCGTAGGTTTAAACAAAGTAATTTTATTTTTAACCGCAGCATACTTTAATAACTCAAAGTTCCTTGTATTGGTATAAAACAATAAGTTAAAACTATTAAGCACATATTTGTATTCAACTCCTTACTACTTCAAGAGAAGCTGATAGTTGCCCCGGTACATACTTCATAGAATACTCAAAGTAGATTTATGAAGCATTTTTTTAATGTTAAGCGAGAAAATGGGAAGATACTCCAAATGAAGGATTGCCTTGAGACCCTCAAATTATTGACCTTGGTAAGAAGCATTAAATTTGAAAATGATGTTTCATGTCCATAAAGTTTTCTCCCTTTTGTTAATTATCAAGTGTTGCTATGTCCCGGCCGTCAGCAAAAGAAAAAAAAGAGGGGATGTAGTATTGAGTGGGGAAAATATTTGCCTCCTATTAACACGGATGCGTAAACTTCCTTATACGTTCCTAATTAATGCTGATACTTACTGCCAGGCAAAATACTCCACAGTATGTGGGATTGCACGCAACATCTTCCTCTACCCCCCCCCCCCCGCCCTACCTCATACACTCACACATTCACACATCCTCATAGAGCACATCGTAAGATTCCAAAAATGTCAGCGGTAACCACCAAAAAAGAAAATACTTTCAGTTAAAATGTGATTCGGAAATTTTATTTTTCGTAGCATTTAGCATAAAAATTTCGTAGGCCCACTTTTTATCAAATCTCGTTAATCCGATACACAAGTATGTGCTGGTACTAACAAATTACTGCATTCTTATACCGAATTACAAACCTCTTTTATAAAATCATAAAAATACTCTCTACATTTTTTGGAAAAATTTCTATGAAACATTCATTTTGAAGCTGCCAATAATTTCGCTACGGATAGAAATATTTCAATGAATATTCTATTTAATTATAAAGCACAAAATTAAAACTTCATTTTAGAAAAAAAAAAAAAAAAAAAACTCAAATTCGGACGACTCTTTGAGCAAGACAAAAAATGAAAACAATTAGCAGAGAAAAAAGTTTTACGATAGTTTCATATTGACCTATTATGTGGTTTATAAACTCTAGAGGTTATATATTTAAAACTATTGTTATTACTTTTACGAAGCAATATTTTCAACAGTATAAAAATAAATTATGAATAAATGAAAATAAAATGAAGATTTTCTCTTTATATCTGTCCCATCTCTCTCTGTCTTCCAATGGCGAACTCCATGTAACTCAGAAATCCATCTTGATCCAAATCTTCTTCTTTAAGTATTTGGTCGATGAATTCTAAAAAGAATAATAAGTAAATTAGCAAGTGCCGAATTCATCCTCCAAAATGCTTGTTTTACTTATTCTAAATCTTTCTCTGTGGAAGACAGGCAATCAGAGCGACTCTCGTTTCAATCGAACTCCTTTCCTGTCCTTTTCGACCAGTCACGTGGACAAAATCATATCCAATTCACCAATTCTATGCCTAATTGGTCAAGTGACTAATTCGAAAACGATAAGGAAGTTAATCTGAGACGCCCCACTTTTTGGGCACGGCAGCCTACGTACAAATAAAGTCTCAATGCATGCAGATGTATAAAATCTTATAGATCACCGTAGTAATTTGAATATTAAAAGAATTTAAACGTAGTAAATTAATAAATTGGTTGTTTAAACATTTGAAGGGCTCGGGCGTGGTATCTGACAAAATTTTAAAATCGAATTATTTGGTGAAAACAACGGAATGGTGTGGTATAAACAGAAATTTCACACGGTTTACCGAGACATACAGCACTCAATTAATGCACCCACTTTGTTCTTAAAATCAAAATTCTTGCTACAGTAACTTCGCGAACTTTTCACGAGCCATATCTTTGATTTAAAAAAATGCTATTTACTACTATTTACACCTGAACTCGTCACGTATTTTATTTGTGAAACGACTTCTACATAAACTCATGGTGTGCTTTATGTTTCTATAGTATTCAAAACATTTTATCGGATTTTAAATATTCGGCACCTCGTTTTTTCCTAAAAGGACTTCTAGACGAATTTTTTCATTTTCCATCAAACTAAGAGTTATCTCAGTCGCAACCAGTGCGAAAGAAAGAAAAGAGGAGGAATCCTCACTCACTCGCATCTTCTTCGAATTTTTCATTCCACCAGCTCTGCAGAGCCATTCTGGTCTCTGACGATTTCATGAGGTCTTGCCTGTTGATCAATTCCTGCTCCCTGTCAATGACGTGGTTCATGGCCCCCAGCAGTTCCAGGCCGTCCAGCTTCTTGTCCTTGTCCAAGTCGTGCAACCTGAGGGAGCGAGAATGCCGTTTGTTCTTTCAGGAACATCTTTAAAAAATACTCCTAAATACAATGTTAGAAACACCCTGAATAACACGTGAGTCGCGGCACTATTTTTGGTTTCGCACACCACTTAATTGCCCTTTTGAATTAATTATGAGTACTTTGAGTCATTTGATTTTAATAGACGTATCAATTACTGCACAATGCACCCTATAATGACCAATAATATGTTGAATAATTGTTTCATTGCTAAACTTGATGACAACCTTTACACACTCCAGGGCCCCCCCGTACTTACCACAACTCGTGGTTTAACCGGGATAGGGCCCTGAAGAGCGCTCTTTTTGAACCAGAACCAAGGGTCGAGCAAACCCTTGGCCCAGCACCCCCAGAGGTATCGTTTCACTTGGAGGACTTTGTGACCACGACATTTTTAACGTCCCCCAGCCACCATTGATCAAGACGGTGGATCTTTGATCGGTTGGGATCGAACCTGGGTCCTTCCGGTCACGAGTCCGACGCCTCACCGATCAGGCCACCACGGCCTCACTTGATTACAACCATGGACTCGACTTCCATATCATGCAATTAAATTTTGGAAGGTCTCCAGAAACTTTATTTGGCATTTTTTTTTCTTTTGGCTCATTAACAGAAATATCTTACGAGATATACTCTTTAGTAAACAAATATTTGAAGTTTGTATATGGGAATCTTCAAATTTCAATTCCATTATACGGAAATAGAACTCATGAGTTCCATAAAATTTATGCAATGAATCAAGGATCCATCATTTTTTGGACATTTTATAAGGTGCTTTGTGAAACAACTGATACGTCTGCTACCACGGAAGTGCCCCTTTGCGATCACCAGCTTAGTGAGACTTCTAATCTATTCCAATGGGCATTTTTATTTTCCGTGTATTAAATGGATGGTGTTATGCAAAAAGGAGTGAACCCGCACAAAACATAAAAAAATGAGTTATCCAACTGTGATGGTAAAATATGTTGCTTTCTACATTAAGCAAAAATATTTAAGCCCTATCAGCATTTCATGGTAACACATCATTGGTATAATGATATAGAGCTCCATGTTTTTTGCCAGAGTTTGTTGACTTTAAAGCCCATTATCTCAAAATCAGGTTTTTGTAGGTTAACTCCTTTTTGCATAACACCATCCAAATGTAGAAATGAAATTGACGACCAGCGACATTCTTAGACCAGCTCAACTGGGCTATTTTTAGTCAATTCATCAATCCCCAATGAAGAACAAGGGCCTCTTTAAACTATTCACCCCATTGCAAGTAAAAATTCTTTCAAATAAGCTATACTCCACGCTACACACAACTCCCCATTGAGGTAGTAATTTTTTCCTAATTTCAAGATTATCTTGACTTTTGTGAATCTTAAAACAAAGATCTCTGCTTCTGCCATTTTCTAGAACTTTAGTCCATCAACATCCGTCATTTAAATAAATTTAAGCACTGAGGTCATGTCCCCTTTGACCGTCCTTTAAGCCTAAGAATTATAAAATGAATAAAATGACTAATGCTTTATTTTAAAATCCGTATCCCTACATCAGTATGCAATACTATGTGACTCTATACTCGCACGTTACACAGTAAACTACAAGCGAAACCAAAGTTGATTTTTCTCTCTGACTTGTATTTTTAAGGAACACATAAGTAATCAAGAAGTTCGAAACAATATTTAGAACATTTTTAGGACACTTTCTTGTTAATGCATTTCTTGAGTTGAATAAAATATGCACGTTGTAGAAACCAATGAAAATATTGTTCGGAATTATTAGAAAAAATTCTGTTTTCTCAATCACTTTTTGAGGAAAATAAAATCAAATGAATAAACATTGTTAATATGCTCTGTTCGCCGCTCTTCTATGTTTTAAGAACGTCCGTTTCACCGCGGACTCATTCTGTTGTGGTATTGTTTAAGTAATGCCTTTTTGTTGCATATCAAATGTCACATTTCGCGCAATATCCCTCATCATTTTATTAACTCTCCTATATATTTTTTTTCTCCTAACTGCCTTCACAGAATTTTTTTTTCTCCCTTACTGCCGTCACAAAATTATACTTTTGTTTCCCTACCTTCTTTATTAAGATTTAATACCGACTACACTCCCATATATTTTCCGCCATCCCAACGGGTAATCTTTAGCATGCCAGATTCTGTGCGCACCTGTAGCTATAGAAAGACAATAGTTATTGAACGTGCTACTCACTGGAAGTAAAATATCTCCATGTCAATGTCGTTCAGTTTCTCGGCGAAGTCCTTGTTGTACATGTCCTGGACATCTTCCCGGATGTGTCTGAAACCAATAACAGGTGCTAAAATCTCCACAAACAAATTATTAAAGCATTAACTTTGATTTATACTGTAAAGTTACATATAATCAAGTCTCAATAACTTGAAGTTCCAAGGGACAGGCTAAAAACTTCGAGTTATTTTAAGTTCGAGTTATAGAGAGTTACCTCGGCCCTTCTCAAAAGTCTGGAGACCCAATGAACACTTCGAGATAAAAGAACATTCGAGTTGTTTGGCTTCGAGTTACCGAGTCTCTACTGTATTGATTTAAAAACAAATAACATTTTAAGAAAATCTGAAAAGTACTGTCTGTCCTTGAAAACCGCGCCTAGCACTCACGAGCAATTCTACTTAAAAAAAGGGGTGACGAGTTGTGTGTGGGAACTTTCCGGAGTTTTCAATTTAAAACGTACATTTGCTCTCCTTTTGCCATATTCAACTGAACTATGTATTTGAAATTAGCATCGTTCTACGTTGTTTGATGCTCCTCAAAATGCTTCTTATTATTCTTCCTCTCATTGTAATCTTACCTATCACCCTTATTTTGGTAAGATTAGAGAAGACCTGACGCATGCGTAAACACGCGGAAGGTTTCACCTAAGAAAATCAGACAGTATATTGGGAAAAGTTTTTTTTTTTTTTTTTTTTCCTTTTTTGAATCTCTACTCTGAAAACTAAATATGCCTTCAAAATTAATTTCAAACTTGTTGATTAATCAATCTTACTCGTAATCTCTAATGAATTCTCTGTCTTTCAGAACATTCTTGACCACGTCCATCTTCGGCCTGTAGTGCTCGTGGCCGGTGTGGCGATCGTCTCTGTGTGCCGAAGTAGTGGCAGAAAGGACACCAATCAGGAAGAGCGTGGTTCGAACGTTTAGTGGCATCGTTTATCTGTGAAAGGAAGTCGACGATAAAGAACGATGTAAAATATCAAGATTAAGTAATGAAATTAATTCTATTTAATATGCTTTTATAAACAACTTTTAAATCTAAATGAGAACTTGTAAAAAAATACTAATAAATAATAGCTTTCTTCTATTTTCTAATACGTGTATTTCTTTCTTCTTAGTATTTTTACTTATTTAGGCTGATTTTTTTTATAACTTTTTTTTCTTTGGGGTGGGGGGTGTCTAAGGCAAGGTAATCGGCGCTGAGTTCAGAGTTCAGTTGAGTTATTTTTTAGAAGTTTTAGAAAAGTATTCTAACACGAATTCGTGCCAGCAGTACGTTTATTTTTTCTATTTTATTTTTTTTATTTTTTTTTTTAAGAGGTGTACATTGTCAAGGGCATAGCTCGAATCACCAGAGCCCGCACTACAATGGTGTTTTCTTTTCTTTTTTTCCTGAGAAAAACCAAGATTACAGCAAAAGAATAATAATAATAATTATTATAATAATAACCATAATGATAAAAAATAAATAAACAATAACCATAATAATAATAATACAATAATAATAATACAATAATAGTAATAATAATTATAATAATAATAACCATAATAATAATAATAATAATAATAGCAATAATAATAATACAATAATAGTAATAATTATAATAATAATAACCAAAATAATAATAATAATTGGATTTGAACTCGGAGGGTTGAGCTTAGGGGCCCGGAATTTCTGTCTGACTTACCTGGAGTTAGAACTCTCACTCGACAAAGATGCTCCCAGTCGAACGTTAGACCACGTGTAACAAGGAAATGAAAACTGCATCTGAGGCCAGGTGGAAACTTCAGAAAGAGCGTTGATAAAATTTGCAGATAAAATTAGAACGCATTTTGATAATAAGTGCCGTTTTTATTCCTCTTCTCAAAAGACTAACAAATGAAGCTTGTAAAATAAGAGTAACAATCTGCTCGTATGGAGGGGAGAGGGGGGCAACTGCCCCCTCACATTTAAGAGTAAAAGGCCATTACCCGATTGCCCCTCTACTTTTCTAATTCAAATTTAACGATGGATAGAAAAATTATGATCCATTCACATGCTTAAAGAGAGAAGAATGGACTTAATAAACAAGAAGTTCTGTCAAGAACTAAACGAGCCTACTTTCCCGTACATCGACATTGGCATTCTCGCATCTGATCATTATTCTCTTGATTATCTGAGACTGAAAATTATGTCAAACATACCTTTTTAGCACTTAGAGCTGATTTCGAAAAGCAAAATATGCCCCTCTCATCAGATGAAATAGACACGTAAAAAGTAATTAACGAATAAATAAAGTTTTGTCACACCTTTTAAAGAGTAACTGTTACAGCTCCTTCGTAGAAAAATCCTCCATCGTTTTCAAAAAAAAAAAAATAATAATAATAATAATAATTAAAAAAAATAAATAAATAAAAGTACAAAGATCATCAAAACACATTTTATCAAAGAAAGAAAAAAAAAAAGAAAAAGAAAAAAAATCGTCCGTTAATAAAATGTCCGGAATTTCACTTTTAATACGTTGCCAGTTGTTAAATATAAATAAAGAATAAAATGTTCTCGTGAATGAAAAATTTGTTACAAAAAAAATCGTCTGCAAAAAAAAAAAATAATAATAAATAATAATAATAATAAATATAATAAAACAAATGAATAAATAAACAAAAAATCGTCTGTACGTTCAGTCTTTTTTTTTTCTGAGCCTGCATTTCTGCCATGTTCACGGAGTCGGAGTCGGAATCAGAGTCCTCACAGAAGATTACTTAGAAAAGTACTTTACAAACATTATTTATCAAAACCATTTTCTTACAAAGTTAGTTTGAAGGAAATCCGACTTTAGGTTCAGGATCAACATACAACTTAAATTCCCGTAGACGCTAATGTAATTTTTTTTTTCTGAACGGTTCACTATTGAACGAAAAATGGTTTGAATCAAAAAGCGAAATATGGGAATGTATGGGAAAGTCTCTCCGAGATCTTTCAAACAAAAAAAAGTTTATTCCATTCGGACGGTTCACTCAAAAGTTATTAGGTGGGGAAAGGTTGCTTAAAAGGTTCAATGTTGAACGAAAAATTGTTCAAATCGGAAATGTAGATACGGGAATGAAGTATTCTTGATGAGATATTTCGAACGAAAAAAAGTTTGTTCAAATCGGATTGTTCACTCAAAAGTTAGCATCGCGGGATAGGTTGTTTGAACGGTTCAAAGTTGAACCAAAAATTGTTCAAATCGAAAAATCACATATGGGAATGAGCTGTACTCGCCGAGATCTTTCGAACAAAAAAAAGTTTATTCAATTCGGACGGTTCACTCAAAAGTTATTAGGTGGGGAAAGGTTGCCTGAACGGTTCAATGTTGAACCAAAAATGTTCAAATTGAAAATTTAAATACGGTAATAAAGTATCCTTGCCGAGATGCTTCGAACAAAAAAAAGTTTGTTTAAATCGGACTGTTCATTCAAAAGTTATTAGGGGTGACAGCTTGTTTGAACGGTTCAATGTTGAACGAAACATTGTTCAAATCGAAAATGTAGATACGGGAATGAAGTATCCTTGAAAAGATCTTTCGAACAAAAAAAAGTTTGTTCAAATCGGACTGTTCATTCAAAAGTTAGCATCGCGGGACAGGTTGTTTGAACGGTTCAAAGTTGAACCAAAAATTGTTCAAATCGAAAAATCAGATATGGGAATGAGCTGTACTCGCCGAGATCTTTCCAACAAAAAAAAGTTTGTACAAATCGGAATGTTCATTCAAAAGTTATTAGGGGGGGACAGACAGACCGACAGACCGACCGACCGACCGACACACAAATTCCCCATCTCAATACCCTACTTTCAAATTTTTAATTTTTCGATATTCATTTTACCTTTTTATTTTTTTAACTTGGCGATATTTTTCGGACTTGGCGATATTTTTTTTAACTTGGCGATATTTTTTGGACTTGGCGATATTTTTAGATGCATTAAGCTACTTTTAATACTTTTTTCGTCTTTCTTTTATTTTTAACGGGAAAGTAGGCTAAAAAGGGATTTTTTTACATTTTCCTCGTGTTGTTATTTCATAAAAAGTTTGATTTTTGAGATCGCGTCCCGATTTTCTTAGAGAAGGTCATTTCGCACATCCAGAATGAAAGGGGCACATCTCAAAGTAGCTGTTTTGAGAAAAATCGATTTGAAAATTTTAACTTTTTGAAATCCTTGCCCTGGCTCCAGGGCCGCCGTTTGAGGGGGGATACTGGACCTCTAGTACCGGGGCCCGGAGCTTTGGGGGGCCCGTAAGGTTATGAACATGTTTTTTCAGTAATAGTGTCAATAATTTCATCAAAAAAAAAAAAAGAGCTGTTTTTCAAAAAAAAAAAAAAATCGTTTTCCATTGCCGACTCTCAATATGAAACAATTGCTTGCACAAACGCTAATGATTGAAACACACTTGCGCAAAGGAAAATGCACCGCTTTCCAAAAGCTACAGAAACCTGTCAAACGTAAAACCAAGTCTAATAAACTGTTATTGACGAATATCTCTTGCACTTTAAGAACAAGAATCAAGTAGCCGGGGGACACTTGTCTCAGACATGAAAAGTTATCCAACTTTTTCTGTATCCAGATACTGTATTTAAAAATAAATTTTACAAAAACTTCGAATTACAGTTTTTAAATTTACATTAAAATTTAAAAATTCAGTTTCTATAAGCAACTAAACAATGCAATATTACATGTGAATGCAATTTCAAACTATTAATTTTGAAGTTTGTCGAACCAAACGTTAAAAATTGTGTTTTTCTGTTTTCAAACTTGTCGTTTCGTGTAAAAAAAAAATATTAAAATCATCTGGCGACACAAATAACGTGAAAATAAAACCAGATGCACACTTTCGTAACTAAAAAAAAAGTTTTTCAAAAAAAAATTTTCTCCATTTTTTTTTTTTTTTAACAATTGCAAATTTGCTGAAACGACGGCATAAAAATATGCAATTGGAGGGGGAGGGGGTGCATGAGGGGCCCGCCATTAAAACTGGTACCGAGCCCCATCTCTGGTAGCGGCGGCCCTGCCTGGCTCTAATAACTATTACAATTAGCCAAACTGTCATTGCTTGGTTGATTAAAGGTTCTGCTAGGTGACTATGGTGTGCGTTTCCCGGCCAATTTTAAATAAGTTGGTAATTAATGAGAAGTGCCCCTTTCATTCTCCATTTTCGTGGCGAATGAAAGGGGCACATCTCAAAATAGCTATTCTTACGGGCATCGGCTTGTACACTATTTAAATTTTTTGAAGTTCTTGTTGGACTTTAACCTACCTATTGCTGTTTCATTTCAGAACGATATTAAATCAAATTTTAATTCCTAATGATTTGACGCTAGGTTACATAATACTATTCTTCTTATTCTAAAAAAAGGAACCCTTCATAAATTACTTGTGCACAAACAATTTATACTTAATAACAAACAATTAAAATGAGTGTCATTAAAAAAATCAAAATTACGGCTTTCTTAATTGGTTTTAAAAATGTGCTAACCATAATTTGCACCAAAGAAACTCGGCGAACTTTGATTATCAAAGATATGCCCCTTTCAAACTCAATTCTCCCTTCACAATCGGCAGAATCGACAGAATGATAAGGGCACAAGTTGCTTTTTAGCTGCGACTGTTAACTCTAGAAAAAAATGGGTCAGTTTCTCATGTAAGGTGTACTAAGGTATGCTTCTTAAAAATATTTCCAAAAAATGCAATTTTTGAGATGTGCCCCTTTCATTCTGGATGTGCGATTTAATCAATAATTAGTTAAAATTCTATTAGCAAACTAGCAATTTTACAGTTTATTACTGTAAAATTAGCAATGCAATATTACCATAAAATTAGCTTTATTATACTGTATAAACAACAGTATAACACCGGCAACAGAGGTGTTATACTGCTGCACAGTAATAAACAGTCAAATGCACAGTAATAAACTGAAACTAGCAATTATACAGTCTATTACTGTAAACCAGCAATGTTACAGTCTATTACTCTAAAGTTAGCAATTTTAGTTTATTGCTGTAAAATTAGCTGTATTATACAGTAAAAACTACACCTATTTTTTATAGTGTACGTGCAATAGACTGCGTTATTCCTCTACAATCAACATTATAGGGTTGGTCAATGTCTTTCTTTTTAATGATTCGTTCAACAGAGAATCGTTTATCCTTTTCTTTTTATTTCGTTTTTAGCCTACTTTCCCGTTAAAAATAAAAGAAAGACGAAAAAAGTATTAAAAGTAGCTTAATGCATCTAAAAAATATCGCCAAGTCCAAAAAATATCGCCAAGTTAAAAAAAATATCGCCAAGTCCAAAAAATATCGCCAAGTTAAAAAAATAAAAAGGTAAAATGAATATTGAAAAATTAAAAATTTGAAAGTAGGGTATTGAGATGGGGAATTTGTGCGTCGGTCGGTCGGTCGGTCGCCGGTCGGTCTGTCTGTCCCCCCCCTAATAACTTTTGAATGAACATTCCGATTTGGACAAACTTTTTTTTGTTGGAAAGATCTCGGCGAGTACAGCTCATTCCCATATTTGATTTTTCGATTTGAACAATTTTTGGTTCAACTTTGAGCCGTTCAAAAAACCGGTCCCGCGATACTAACTTTTTAATGAACAGTCCGATTTGAACAAACTTTTTTTTGTTGGAAAGAACTTTTCAAGGGTACTTCATTCCCGTATTTACATTTCCGATTTGAACAATTTTTCGTTCAACATTGAACCGCTCAATCAAGCTGTCACCCCTAATAACTTTTGAATGAACAGTCCGATTTAAACAAACTTTTTTTTGTTTGAAGCATCTCGGCAAGGATACTTTATTACCGTATTTAAATTTTCAATTTGAACACTTTTGGTTCAACATTGAACCGTTTAAGCAACCTTTCTCCACCTAATAACTTTTGAGTGAACCGTCCGAATGGAATAAATTTTTTTTTGTTCGAAAGATCTCAGCGAGTGCAGCTCATTCCCATATTTGATTTTTCGATTTGAACAATTTTTGGTTCAACTTTGAACCGTTCAAACAACCTGTCCCGCGATGCTAACTTTTGAGTGAACAATCCGATTTGAACAAACTTTTTTTTGTTCGAAAGATCTTTTCAAGGATACTTCATTCCCGTATCTACATTTTCGATTTGAACAATTTTTCGTTCAACATTGAACCGCTCAATCAAGCTGTCACCCCTAATAACTTTTGAGTGAACAGTCCGATTTAAATAAACTTTTTTTTTGTTCGAAGGATCTCAGCAAGGATACTTCATTACCGTATTTAAATTTTCAATTTGAACACTTTTTCGTTCAACATTGAACCGTTCAAGCAACCTTTCCCCACCTAATAACTTTTGAGTGAACCGTCCGAATGGAATAAACTTTTTTTTGTTTGAAAGATCTCGGAGAGGCTTTCCATACATTCCCATATTTCGCTTTTTGATTTGAACCATTTTTCGTTCAATATTGAACCGTTCAGAAAAAAAATAACATTAGCGTCTACGGGGAATTTAAGTTGAATGTTGATCCTGAACTTAAAGTCGGATTTCCTTCAAACTAACTTTGTAAGAAAATGGTTTTGATAAATAATGTTTGTAACGTACTTTTCTGAGTAATCTTCTGTGAGGACTCTGATTCCGACTCCGACTCCGCAAACATGGCGGAAATGCAGGCTCAGAAAAAAAATTACTGACTGTGCAGACGATTTTTTGTTTATTTATTCATTTGTTTTATTTTATTTATTATTATTATTATTTTTTTTTTTGGCAGACGATGTTTTTTTTTGTAACAAAAATTTTTCATTCACGAGAACATTTTATTCTTTATTTATATTTAACAACTGGCAACAGATTAAAAGTGAAATTCGAGACATTTTATTAACGGACGAGTTTTTTTTTTTCTTTTTTTTTCTTTCTTTGATAAAATGTGTTTTGATGCTCTTTGTACTTTTATTTATTTATTTATTTTATTATTATTATTATTTTTATTTTTTTTGAAAACGATGGAGGATTTTTTCTACGGAGGAACTGTAACAGTTACACTCTTTAAAAGGTGCGACAAAACTTTATTTATTCGTTAATTACTTTTTACGTGTCTATTTCATCTGATGAAAGGGGTATATTTTGCTTTTCGAAATCAGCTCTAAGTGCTAAAAAGGTATGTTTGACATAATTTTAAGTCTCAGATAATCAAGAGAATAATGATCAGATGCGAGAATGCCGATGTCGATGTACGGGAAAGTAGGCTCGTTTAGTTCTTGACAGAACTTCTTGTTTTTTACGTAATCCCTTCATTAGACTGATCATTTGAAATGCACTTTCCTTGTTTAAAAAGTTATGGGGAACATTTGCTAATTCATTTAAAATTAAAATTTTTTTGGGGGATTGTGATTTCATTTGAAAAAAA
>JAXGGA010009578.1:0-50808 GCA_038373865.1 Uloborus plumipes
TACCATGGTTACGTGTTCATACTTATTTTTGTTTCGTTCTTTTTCCAGCGTTGCCAGACGTAGTATTTTTGATACTACGGTAGTATTTTTTCGGCCCAAATAAGGAGCGTAGTATTTTTCCGGCAACCCTGTTTCCAATATACTAATGACTTAATTAAAAGATTTGGCGGATTTTTTTTTTTTTCATTTTCATAGATTTTGCATTTCAGGAATATTGATTTTGGCAACGTTTGGAAACAGTCGCCCATTTAGCGAGAAAGGGGTACCCAAAGCACAAAGATTAACCAAATATCGTATAATTGCGACATTGCAACGTTCTTTTTAAAGTGTTTCATTTCGGAAAATGTATTGTTTTGTTTTTAAAGCTAGGAAAGGAAACGTTCTTCTTCTTTCAAATTTTGGTAAGATTTCTGTTGGTTTCTGTGAGCAACAAAATTGTTCTTATTTTCTCTTTTGGCTTACTTTTGTGCATCTCCCCTTGGGGTTTCATTTGAATGTCACAAGGGGATGCTTTACCCCTTTTATGTAGTAAATCAGTGTAATTTCAATGCAGATGAATTAGCGCGACCACTTGGCGATATTTCGCAAGCCTTTGGTCGCCAAGTATTTGGCGCCAATTTGGCGACAAATTTGGCGATTAAAATTTTTAGGGGGGTTCAATTTGGCGCTATTGGCGATATTTTGCGAAAAATCCACTGAATGATGTTAAAATCGGCGATATTTAGGAGATTAATCATTGTCATTTTTTTGCATTGTTTTGTGGCAAACTAGGGATATAAATGTTTGAATTGTTATCTGGCTCCCTCCAAGCACTATTTTAGCACTTAAGGCATCTACTAAGAAACGTACACGTAAAAGGAAGTAGTGTAGGGTCCATACCAAATTTTTATGTCATACTTTGAAGGAACTGTAGTTGAATTATAACTAAAATAGAGTACTTTTTCTGCTATATCAATTTTTTTACAAATGAACTTTTAATTTTATACCACGGGCAAAGTCGTGCGGGTACCGCTAGTGGGTTAACAATCATGCTCATTTCTCTGAGGTGCGAGCTTTGAAGGAACTGTAGTTGAATTATAACTAAAATAGAGTACTTTTTCTGCTATATCAATTTTTTTACAAATGAACTTTTAATTTTATACCACGGGCAAAGTCGTTCGGGTACCGCTAGTGTGTTAACAATCATGCTCATTTCTCTGAGGTGCTTTTATTGATGTTGTAACATATGTATTGTATGTCTGTGGCAACCCGTCCTTTTAGGTAGCTGGATTGGCAACACACGGGAACAAGATTGCGTGCTTGCATGATTCACGTGTGTTCTTATGTTTTACTATTTATTCATTTTGATGTAAGGCCGTTAATAAAGATTTGTTAATGTTGCTGTGTGCATTAAAACAAGACATGGTGTCAGAAGTTAATAATTCGATTTAATTAGATTTATATCGAACTCATGCTGCCGTTACGCCAAAGATGAACTGTTGTGTTCGCCAAAGTGATGAACATTAGTGTTCAATGATCCCTGCTGGTATTACCCGATATAATAATCAAGCAAGGTACGTACCGGATTCACGAATTTACTCTGTGCTTCAATTGTCAACCTAATAGAGATAATGGAGACATTTAGAGCCCCTACAGCGATGTCGTTCAGTGGCAATCTGAAGGAGAACTGGACCAAATGGAAAGCAAAATTTAATAATTTCCTATTGGCATCGGAAAAAAGCAGAAAGTCGGAGGCTATTAAAATTGCGATATTTCTTAATCTAATTGGAGACGAAGGTGAGAATGTTTATGCCACCTTCAAGTTCGAAGGTGAGGAGACAAGCAAGAAACTCGATGATGTGTTAAAAAAGTTCGATGACTACTGTTTACCACAGACCAACGAAGTTTTCGAAAGGTACAAGTTTTTTTCTTGCTCTAAAAAAGAGGGGCAAAGCATTGATGCATATGTGACAGAATTAAAAAGTCTGGCAGCCTCCTGCAATTTTGCTGACCAGGAAACCAGTCTGGTTCGAGACAGAATTGTACTGGGTGTCAATGATTCCGCTTTGCAAGAAAGACTGTTAAGGGAACCAAATTTGACACTGAAGAAAGCCGTTGATAGTGTACGTGCTCGTGAACTTAGTCGACAGCAAGTGGAAACAATAAACGATGCCCATACTAGTATTGATGCTATATTTCGACAGTCAACAAGAACATCTAATCAGATGTTGGAATGCCAAGCGTGTGGCAGGAAGCATAATAAAGGGCAGTGTCCTGCGTATAATAAACTATGCAACAAATGCAAGCGAAAAAATCATTTCGCTGCAATGTGTAGAAGTAAACACCCTCAGCAATCTTTTGCGCGGAATAGTTCAAGAACGGTAAATGAAGTGCAACTTAAAGACACGATTGACTCTGATCAATCGGAGTGTAATGATTCTAATTTGTGCCTTTATATTGACAGCATGCATGATACTCATTCTACTAAATGTAATGAATGGCTTAAGGTAATATCAGTTGAAGGTCATCAAGTGTCATTCAAATTAGACACAGGTGCTCAAGTAAATGTCTTACCCTTGCATATTCTTAATTCATTGAATATGCAACATAAATTAACTTCAACTGATGTTATCTTGGTCTCATATGGTAATTATAAGCTGAAACCTATTGGTGCCATACACCTTAACTGTAGCACTGAAAAATTTTCAAACGTGTTGCTTAAATTTGTTATTGTTGATGTCAAAGCTAAACCAATTTTAGGCTTACAAGCTTGTGAAAATTTGCAGTTAGTTAAATATGTTGATGTAGTTACCCTAGAGTCGAAAGTAAAGGTAATTGAACAGTACCAAGTTGTGTTTGAAGGATTGGGAAACTTTCCTGGGAAACCTCATCACATTGAAATAAAGCCAGATATTCATCCTGTAATCAATGCCCTTAGAAGGGTACCTCAATCATTGCATAAGGAATTAAAAAATACTCTAGGCGAATTAGAAAGAAAAGGGATAGTGTCTCAAGTAAATAAACCAACAGACTGGGTCAGTAGTCTTGTAATCGTCGAGAAACCCAACGGTAAATTAAGAATATGCCTAGACCCTCGAAATCTTAACAAAGCTATTAAACGTGAACATCACATAATGCCATCAGCAGATGAAATTATTAACAGATTAGAAGGGAAGCAATGCTTCTCAGTGTTAGATTTAAAAGATGGATTCTGGCAAATTTCGTTAGATGAGGCGAGTTCAGAACTATGCACGTTTAACTCTCCCTTTGGTAGATACAAATTTAATAAACTTCCCTTTGGGATTTGCTCGGCACCTGAGGTGTTTCAGAAAAGTAATCAAAAAATGTTTGGAGATATTCAAGGGGTAGAGATATATTATGACGATATTATTATAGCCGGTAAAGATGAAAAGGAGCATGACAAAATTTTGACAGAGGTACTTGAAAGGGCAAAAGCAAATGATGTAAAATTTAATCGTGACAAGTTTCAGTTTAAGGTAACTGAGGTAAAATACATGGGTGTGTTAATATCTAAAAATGGGATACGAGCAGATCCTACCCATGTAAGAGCGATTCTTGAATTAGGAAAACCGTCATGTAAAAATGACATAAAAAGGTTGCTAGGCATGGTCAATTTTTTGTCAAAATTTATACCAAATGTTTCAGAGGTTACTGCTCCCTTAAGAAGTTTATTGAAAAATGATGCAGAATTTGTTTGGAGTTATGAACATGATGAAAGCTTTGAAACGGTAAAGAAGTTAATTAGTTCAACACCCGTTTTAAAAGTGTTTAATGACAGACTACCTATTACACTCCAGTGTGATAGCTCACAAAATGGCCTGGGTACATGCTTATTGCAGGAAGGCCACCCGGTGGCCTTTGCTTCTAGGAGTTTAACCGACACGGAACAAAATTATGCACAAATTGAAAAGGAATTATTAGCTATTGTGTTTGCATTCCAGAAGTATCATAACCTAATTTATGGTCATAAGGTTGTTGTGGAAAGTGACCACAAACCTTTGACCGCCATAGTACTAAAACCAATCTCTAAAATTTCGTCTAGATTACAGAGAATGCTGCTTAAGCTATTAAAGTATGATTTCATTGTGAAATACTTGCCAGGAAGTAAAATGTATGTTGCAGACACCTTATCCAGAGCTTATATCAAAGACAAAGTGAAAGATGACCCTGAAATGTTGAGTGTTGTACATTCCATATCAACACTGTTGCCTATGAGTGAGAGTAGGTTCCAACAATTTCAGAAAGCTACTGCAAAAGATGATGAATTAAAACTAGTACTGCAGTACTTTCAAGAGGGCTGGCCAGTTAAGAGGCAGATACCTAAAAATGTGGCACACTATTACAAAATTAAAAATGATATTGTTTGCGTAAAAGGGTTAGTGTTCTTAAATGATAAATTAATTATACCTAAAATACTCAGACAGGATATGCTACTATTGATCCATGAATCTCACTTGGACATGGAGAAATGTAAAAGTCGAGCACGAGAGATCTTGTACTGGCCAGGCATTTCAAACGATATTGAAAGAACGGTACAAAATTGTCTAATATGTGCTAAATTTCGTAAAGAACAAACTAAGGAACCCTTGCAACCGCATGAAATACCCAAACGAGCTTATCAAAAAATTGGTATGGACATAATGTTTTTTCAAAACATAAACTATCTAGTAATAACCGATTATTTTTCCAAGTGGATTGAGGTAGAAGAACTGAAAAGTAAATCATCTGGGGACATACTGAAAGTTTTGGAAAAGGTAATTACCAGATTTGGGATTCCTGAGGAAATTGTGTGCGACAATAACCCCTTTAACTGCTGGGAATTCAGAAACTTTTGTAAAGTGTGGGATATCACAAATTCCTTTAGCAGCCCATATCATGCCCAAAGCAATGGAATGGCTGAAAAGGGGGTAGGGATTGCTAAAGCCTTGTTTAAAAAGGCCCATGAGGATGGTACAAGTCCTCTGGTAGCTTTATTAGAATATCGAAACACGCCAATAGCTGGCATAGGATTATCCCCCGCTCAATTGATGTTTAATCGCAGATTAAGAACCAAGCTCCCTGTCAGTAATAAATTGTTAAATCCTGAAATTTTCAAAAATACTAGTTACAACTTAAAGCAAAGACAATTAAAACAGAAATTTTATTATGACAAATCGGCAAAACCCCTCAGGCAATTAAAGCTAAATGAGAAAGTTTTTGTTAAAAACTTCCTTACGAAAACTTGGGAACCGGCAAAAGTCATTGATATAGGGAATAACCCAAGATCGTACAAAATAAAAACTGCAAATAATAAGATTTTAATGAGGAATAGGAAACATTTAGTACCATCAAATGTCAATTTCAATTGTAACTCATGTATAAATTTTGATAGTGATGATAATTCACCTAATGACTGCAAAGGTCCCTTCAACTTAATTCAAACAAACAACAAGCCAAGTATAGCACCGTCAACTAATAATAATCAAAGTGTGCAGACAAGATCTGGTCGTACTTTAAAAAAACCTTCATATTTGAAAGATTACGACTCATGATGTAAAAGGGGGGGTGTAACATATGTATTGTATGTCTGTGGCAACCCGTCCTTTTAGGTAGCTGGATTGGCAACACACGGGAACAAGATTGCGTGCTTGCATGATTCACGTGTGTTCTTATGTTTTACTATTTATTCATTTTGATGTAAGGCCGTTAATAAAGATTTGTTAATGTTGCTGTGTGCATTAAAACAAGACAGATGTTGTTACCCTAATACTTCATTGAACTACGAAAGTAAGACAGCGCGTCATTTTCTTTTAAATTGGTGAAATATAACAATTCACTTCGTTTTCCAAAAAAATACTTCGAAAAAAAAGAAAGAAATCGAAGCTTTGAATTACTGCTGTCAAACGCGAATGCTTCGCGGCGTGGGTTAGCTTTTACTTTTTTTGCTTCATTTAATAGCTAAGCTAGCACCACAGATTTTTGGTATGAGCTCGCCAACCCCCGGGGGTCTGCAAACCCAACTTTAATAAACTCTTTCTTCTTGTATTATCATAAAAGCATTTTAACATAAAGAAAAAGTTAAAACTTGATACTTTGTCAGAGTGACATTCACATTACATTATGTTTTAACCACATTCCTCTAACGTTATTAAGTTACTTGTGTTAAATCTCGCTTTTTTTGGCCAGCTTGGCGATGAAGCTTATCGCCAAGCATTCTGGTAACCCTCGGTTTAAAATATAAAAGAAGCTCTGCCTCTGCGGAAGATAGATAGATTTTGGTTTAGATTTAGACGTAGAATTTGTGAGCCAGGCTTACTTAATTTTGAAGGGAGTCGCTGGCCCTAATTCCAGCTTTGAATGAAACTTATGGTAAAATTCTATTTTGTGTTGTGTTCCAATAAATGTTTATTATTTTTTACCAAGTTGTCTTTTATGAAGTCAAATTTCCAAAATACCAAGAAGCAAATTTTGACTGAAGCTAAATAACCGCAAAGAATTTGCTAAATTTATCAACTTGTTTTGAATTTAATTTCAACGCTGAACTAATTCTCAAATCACTGTCACTATTTCGGCCGAAGTATCCTTTTAGGAAGTAAATCATCGACAGTTGGCGCCTGACATGTCGGCTGTCAAAATATACAACATCTGTCGCATGTTCAGAAGCTTTAAGCAACGGAGCTGTTAAAAGCTGTAGTGTTAACTATGGGGTAAGTTATCGTAAATGCACCATAATATCTTAGCCTTGTGCACTTATAATGAATATTTGACGTGTGCTCTTATAATGAATATTTCACAATGAATATTTGACCTTTGGAACCATATGGTTGTTCGGGATAGTTGTAGTTAAAATTACTTTGCTTGGATCTGTCTAGAACTTACTCTAATAGAGCCATTGCAACTTGGTGCACAATTTTATATGAGTCGTTTAGAATCAAAACCGCAAAATATATTTCTCAATATTCATAGTTGCAAAGGCGGAACTATAGATTATATTGTAGTCCCTTTTTTAGCAACTTTAAAGCAAGTAACATTATGGAAATATTTTGACGTGGTTTAACAAAGCATTATTTTAGCAATTTAAAGCAACTATTTAACCCATTAATGCCTTGCGTCCCTTTTTAGGGACTGTCCAAAAAAGGGTCTGAATTTTCCCAAAATGAACATTTCAACCAAATAATAGTGTTCAATTAGTACCTTGGTATTGTTTCAATTCGTTATTAACAGATTGCAGCATATAACCATTGTAAAGTGTGTTCTTCAGCAGTTTTAATATGATTTTTATCAAAAATTACATCGTTCACAATCTCAAAAAAAAGGCAAAGTTTTCAAAGTTATTACCAGCTTCCCAGTTTATGTTAATTGCTGATTTTATTTCTTCTTATGAAATGTCTTTTTAAATATTATATCGTAGACAGAAGAATTTTTTAGTAAAAAAAGTATGTACCCTCTGGGGTCTATCGTAACTTTTAAGGAACGATTTTTCTTTCCTTTAATAAAAAAAATTATTTTCTACAGAATATTTTTTAAATTATTTTTCCTGTCCATTAAACACTGTTTGTAACTAGTATACAAAATATCTTTGGGGAAAAAAATGTCAGGCATTAATTGGTTACTAAAAAAACAGTAAGTTACCCCCCCCCCCCTAAGCAAGGGCTAAGGCAGAAATATGCAATATACCACCAACTCGTTATTCCATCCAAGGAATGCAGTTTCGTGCTTATTGGCACTCGTCAGCCTTGAATAGGAAGTTATCAAGATGGAGGCAAAAACCCTCTTATAGAAGCAAACAGTGCCAAAAAAACTGGTAGCTAATGTAAAATCAGAAAACCAGAAAGAGAATGTACAGTGGTACGGTACAACTCGCAAATTTAGGGCAGAGCAACGGGTACAAAGCAGAAAGTTACCGCCCCTAAGCAGGGTCCGTTTTTAATCCGTTAAAATATTTTTCTGATAATTTATTTTGGATTGCTTTTTGCTCGTTTTCCCTACTCCGACAAATCCAGTACATGTGGAGGATCAGCCACATTATTATTGTTTTTTACAGGCGATTAAAAAAAAAAAACTTTTTTCTTTCCAAATCTGGTTATTTGCCAAAAGTTGATACGTCAAATTTGGCAATTTTCTAATTTACCGATCATGATGTGTGTTTAGTGTTGTATTTTTCTATGCCAGAATTTGATATGTCTAAAAAAATCATATCAAGTTTGAGTAGAAACAAAAAGCGACGTTTAAAAACACAAATAGATAAAGTTAAAATTGGCAAACATGTTTCAAAGGCATAGAGCCTCCTTCTTCAGTGCCAAGCAAGAAATTGAAAGAAACAAAGCACCGGGAGAGTTTAAATAGTAAAGGAGAAAAAGCTAGGCCAATCAGGTGTTAGCGTGTGCCGAGCCCTGATTTGGCGTTGCGTTGTCAGAAAATTTAAAAGCATGAAGTAAAATTGGCGAGATGTGTAGAACTGCAAAGGATTCGTTACAAATATTACTTAAATTTTTGTGAACATGAAAGGCTTCTAAGAAATCTAACTCGCCAACAGTTGAAGGTCTGCAAATAATTTTAGTTTCGGAGAAAACAAATCTATGGCCCGTGTCCCAACAGTGTTTCGCGATTGAGGATTTTGAAAGTTCTTTCTTTTTAACATAATTTTCGTGTTCCTTTAACCTAAATTTTAGCGCCCTTTGGGTCTGTCCGACGTAACCAATTTGACAATTACATTTTATGTGATAAATGCTCCACTGATCAAATGGTTGGATGGGGTCTTTTAATTTAGAAAAAGTTAGTTTGTTGATGGGTTTGTACATGACATAAAAATCGAACTTGCTTATTAAAATCTCTCCTCGCATTTCCAGAATACTCAGCAAGTTCGATTTTCATGTCATTTACAAACCCATCAACAAACTAACTTTTTCTAAATTAAAAGACCCCATCCAACCATTTGATCAGTGGGGCATTTATCACATAAAACGTGAATGTCAAATTGGTTACGTCGGACAGATCCGAAGGGCGCTAAAATTTAGGTTAAAGGAACACGAAAATTATGTTAAAAAGAAATAACTTTCAAAATCCTCAATCGCGAAACACTGTTGGGACACGGGCCATAGATTTGTTTTCTCCGAAGCTAAAATTATTTGCAGACCTTCAACTGTTGGCGAGTTAAATTTCTTAGAAGCCTTTCATGTTCACAAAAATTTAAGTAATATTTGTAACGAATCCTTTGCAGTTCCACACATCTCGCCAATTTTACTTCATGCTTTTAAATTTTCTGACAGCGCAACGCCAAATCAGGGCTCGGCACACGCTGACACCTGATTGGCCTAGCTTTTGCTCCTTTGCTATTTAAACTCTCCCGGTGCTTTGTTTCTTTCCATTTCTTGCTTGGCACTGAAGAAGAAGGCTCCATGCCTTTGAAACATGTTTGCCAATTTTAACTTCATCTATTTGTGTTTTTAAACGTCGCTTTTTGTTTTTACTCATTTGCGCACAAAGTGAACTGCTTTTAATATCAAGTTTGGTAGTTCATGGTTTTCCCGGTAAACTTTTTTTAGACATATCAAATTCTGGCTTAGAAAAATACAACACTAAACACATATTGTGATCGGTAAATTAGAAAATTGTCAAAATTGACATATCAACTTTTGGCAAATAACCACAGATTAATATAAATGGGAAATTTTTCTGATCATTTAAAAAAGAAAGACCAATACAATATGTAACAGAAATAAAAGGGGGAACATATCTCATTAAATTACGAGTTTCTTAACCATTCTGCGCATTACCTACTGGGCGCTTGTTAAAGCGAAAAAAAATGTACTTTTTCAAATAACAGCAGCGTTTCTGTATGCTTAAATTAACATAATACAATTCATTTGATTTTCAGTACCAAAAAAGCTAATCAATATCTAAGCAAAAACAGTCAATAAATCATTCAATCAATCCATCAATCAATATATATATATATATATATATATATATATATATATATATATATATATATATTACAGAGCCTCTTATCTGGAAATATTTTATTTATATTGTTAAACATAAATATCAAGGTACATGATAATAAAAATTATTTTTTTAATTTGATGCCCATATTAAAGTATTTTGTGTTGTATTAAAAATAATTTCTTATTACAAAATGTTAAAGTACAACATTTCGATATTGATTGAAATTTACTCTTGTTCAACGCAGCTTTTATTTTTGTAATAGTTGGCCTGCCTTGATTTCAAATATTTAAAACAATTTGTAGAGTGCTTGTAAGGCAAAGTGAAATACTTTATTGCTTTATTCATTCATTCGTTTATCTATGAAGTCATTTATTATTTGATTAATACATTCATTTATCGACATTTATTCATATATTTAACCATTCATTTTTTATTTACTTTTTAATTGGATAATAACTGAAATAACTTAACAAAATTAATTCGTAGAATGGGCGAGTGCTTCTCGAAGCGTTTTTTTGAAAATTCTGTTTCATTCTTTTTCTATTCTGATTCTTAGCTCATTTTTCATACAAATTCAATAAAGTGAGGAAGACATATTTCATACACATTTTCAAGTCTTATGTCATTCGAAAGCTTAAAATTTTCTGCTAAAAATGATATCAATTAGAAGTTTCTACGAGCATTATAAGAGCTGTAATAATTGTTTTTAGAATCCCGGAAATTCAAGGCTCACCTTGAGCAAAGCAAGCCAAACGATTCTAAAATGGTTAAGCTCGAGAATGAAATTTGAAAAGAAAGATGAAATGAATTATTTTATTACAACGGAAATTAGCATTTCATGTTCTTACCATGGTTACGTTTTCAAAGCTTTTTTTGTTTCGTTCTTTTTCCCTTAATAATTTTCAAATTGTATTTGTTTTTGTAGCAATCCAAACTCTTAGCCTTATTAAAATGAGTTATTTAACTGTTGGAAAAATCGTCTGTTTTTATTTTCTCAGTTTTAAAGGAATTAAAACTCTATAAATTATAAAAACATCGAAAAATTGCGATATTGCAACGTTCTTTCTAAAGTGCTTCGTTTCAGAAAATTTATTATTTTGTTTTTGAAGTTAGGAAAGAAAACATTCTTCTTTTAAACTTTGATAAGATTTCTGTTGGTTTCTGTAAGCAACAAAATTGTTCTTCTTTTCTCTTTTGGCTTATTTTTATATCATACATTTAAGGAATGAAAGTTGAATTATAACTAAAATAGAGTATTCTTTCTGTTATTTAACAAAGATTCTTTAATTTTATACCACGGGCAAAGCCGTGCGGGTACCGCTAGTTAAAAACATATTTTAGTTCCCACTTCTACGGTTTCAAAATTACAGCCAAAAGTGGAAAACATTTATTTCTTCACATTCATTTATTCACCTCATTATTCATTCACTATTTCATTTACTTATCAATTAAATAATAAATGAAATAAGAAGTCTGTTTATTGGTTTACTCTTTATTCGTTTATCTATTCATTCAGAGAAAAAAAATATAATAGTGAAACAGACACTATCCGATTGCAAGATTTTCGTTTCCACTTTTCAGGTTATAAAATTACAGCTCGAAAGTGAAATATAACAATTCAATACAAGTTTAGTTATAAAAAAAATTGCTTTTCCTTTATGTACTATCATTTCCAAAACAAGTAACCAATTTATTCACCCTGAAAACAAACTTAACTATTTCACTTTGCCCCACATTCCCTTACTACATTCTCCGCTTAGATATTTTTCACGATAGTTCCCTATATATTTGCTCTGAACTGCTCTTTAACTCTTGATAGGACAGCAGTTACGCAATAACTGCTGGCCAGAAACTTGCCTCATCAAAGAAAGTATTTTCTCCCACATGAGTAAAATGTCTCCGTTTATAGTTCCGTTTGTATCTTTACTTTTCCTTGCTAGACATTTACTTTCGTCTCGGGCTGTTTTGGAGTTGTTTTATTACTCCTTTATCTTTCACTGAGCTTCAAACAGATTAGGCGACATATTTTTTGAGATGGATTGCATTTGAATTGATAATTGTCAAAAACGTTAAAGAATAGTTTAAGTGGAAAAAGTTAGCATTGCTTTTATTTCAGATGAAATTATTGATATAGCATGTATATTTATTTTTAAAATTACATTTATGTACATAAATCAAAAAGTTTCTTGTTTATGTATCTTTTACTTTTCCTTTGCTGGACATTTACTTTCGTCTCGAGCAGTTTTTGAGTTCTTTTATTATTCCTTGATCTTTCACTGAGCTTCAAACTGATTATGCGATATATTTTTTGAGATTGATTGCATTTGAATAGATAATAATTAACAAAAACTTTTTCGTGAATTGTTGAACTAGAAAAAGTTAGCATTTCCTTGATTTTAGATGAAATTATTGATATGACATGTATAGTTTTCTTTTAACCAAATTTAAAAACAAAAATTAAAAAAAAAACTCCGTTTATAGTACCGTTTGTATCTTTACTTTTTCTTTGCTGGACATTTACTTTCGTCTCGGGCTGTTTTGGAGTTGTTTTATTATTCCTTGATCTTTCACTGAGCTTCAAACAGATTAAGAGACATATTTTTTTGATACTGATCGTGTTTGAATAGATAATTCACAGATAATTTACTAAGAATATTTAAACTGAAGAAAGTATAACTTGAAGTTTAAATGAAATTACTGATCCAACATGTATAACATGTATATTAATTCTTAAAACCACATTCAAATATGAAAATTCAAAAAAAAAGAATCTTTTATAGCTCCGTTTGTATCTTTACTTTTCCTTTGCTAGACATTTACTTTCGTCTCGGGCTGTTTTGGAGTTGTTTTATTACTCCTTGATCTTTCACTGAGCTTCAAACGGATTAGGCGACATATTTTTTGATACCGATCGTGTTTGAATAGATAATTCCCAGATAATTTACTAAGAATATCTAAACTAAAGAAAGTATTCCTTGAAGTTTAAATGAAATTATTGATCTAACATGTATAACATGTATATTAATTCTTAAAACCATAATCAAATACGAAAATTCAAAAAAAAAAAAAAAATGTTCTTTTATAGTTTCGTTTGCAATTTTACTTTTTCTTTTCTGGACATTTACTTTTGTCTCGGGCTCTTGTATTACTTTACTTACAGGTCTTTTATTACTTTTTGATCTTTCATTGAACTTCAAACACATTAGGCGACTTTTTTTTATTACATTGATAGTTACAAAGTAGGAAAAAAGTATTAAAACTAGTCTTTCTTTTGATGCGAAAGAGAAATTTACATTTTCTAAAACATGTTTCTTTACACATATAGCACAAGCGGGAACAGCTAGTAATAGCGTAAATTTAATGTATTTTAAGTATAATGATCAGACTCCCCATTTCAAAGATTTACCGCTGGGGGGGGGGATTCAAAATGTGAATATTCGGTGCTTGTTAAATCGAAAAACAGCAAAACTCATAAGAAATGCATTGATTTCTCAAAGCTAGGGAGGGGTCATTTTCCCACTCCTGGCTGCCAAAATGAAGGGTTAAGTTATGATGTTAAAAGCTGCAGAGCGGCCTTAACTAATAGTTATGCTTCAACTATAAAAAAAATACCATTTTGATTCTAAGCTACACGTATCCACGCAAATGCGTCTGCGCATATATGTGTTATTAAGATAAAAAAGTAAATAAATAAAATAAGCTTATCTAATTGCACACCCCTTGCAAATAAGGATCTGTAAAAAGTAAAACAAATATTCCAAAGAGAAATAGTCACAACATTTATGAGAACACCGGATTTCACTGCGCTTTAAATTTCAGTGAGATAAAGTTTTTTTTTTCAACCAACATAGAAAATGTGTAGATCGATATAAAATGAAATACTTAAAACAAAAGTGAAAAAAAAATTCAGAAGCAAACGAAAGAGCTATAAGAGGTGAAGCCATTGCAAAAAAAAGTTCAAAAATAAAATTTCTTTCATTTTTAACTTTTTATTTTATCCTCGAGTTATATCATTAAAAATAACATGGTTGAAAGCAAACCTTGCACTCGATATTTTATAAGAATAATTCTTGCTATACTAAGTACTCATAAAAATGTTGAACAAATTTTATCGAACGCGAAACATTTCAAACGTTGAATGATATAAAACTAAAAAGTGGGTGTGGAATATTTGGTTCTTATCTTATCAAATTTATCTAAAAAAAATAGCTTTAAGTTCGAATAAAAAAGAACATGGTTGAATTTTTGAAAAGAAAAAACATGCTTCGAGCAAATGTTTTAGAATTGTATTTCTGGTTTTCCTTATTTATTCCCCTCAGGTTCAAAAAAGCTGGTTCAAACTCTTTTAAATTCTTCCTTTATCATTCCAAAACGTATTCAAATCTTTGAGAATAAAAACTATTTATTTGTATATACTCGTACGTGATAAAGAACATTTATGTATCTATTTTTAATGAAACTATTCGACTGCAAAAATCCTCTGTAGTATACAAAAGCGCATTCTATTTATAAATGAAACTACTCAAAAAAACTTCTTCCAAGAATTCATAAACAACACCTTCAAGTCTTAGATTGTTTCTTTTAATAGATCAAAATCAAATAATTAATTGTAAAATGATGTTCTCTTTCTTTACTCTATGCTTAAAAAACACAACAGGAAAAAATAAATAAAATAAAATAAAATAAAAATAGAGCTTTTAAAATGAAATAATTATTGCTTTGATGTGAGTTTTTAAGTTTGTTTAATTTACTTGGGTTTACTAAAAACAAAATCATACAAATGTGCATGTTTTTAAACAATATACAAAAAAAGTGTAAAAGTCTTAAAATGAAAACCAGATTTTTTAGAAATGAATAACAAGAAAATTCCCTCTGAATATAATGTGTGCAAGGATTCCTGCGTAGAACTCATTGAAAGCTTTTTTGAACATATCGATTATAAGAAAATTTTGATTAGTGTGGAACATATTTATTCTGTTGAATTGCTAAGCATTAAATTTCCTCGAAAATTCAATTTACATCGTCGTGATGGCTGTTTTTCTTTTTTTTCCTTCAAAGCTTTTCTTTAAAACCAAATTATTGTTTCTTTGATCTTTGCAATGTTTTTTTCGGATTTTATCATACTCATATCCAGTTAATAAAATTTTCAATAGCAACCGAATAAATAACTTTTTTGTATTTGTAGAAAAATTATTTGTTGGATTTCAACACGTGCAGTAAATTGTAGTTAAGCACTGTAGTTTAAAATAAAACTAAGTTAGGAACTATTAATTACTAAAAACAGTCTACTTTTACTATACTTTATGAAAAAACGGGAATGTGGGGCAAAGTGAAATAGTTAAGGAAACTTATCTGTTTTAAATGGAATAAATTGGAAATTTGTTCGGAAAAACTGATTTACACATAGGCGGAATAATGTTTTTTTTTTTTAATTTTCGGCAGTTATTTGGTACCTTCAAAAGAATTTGGAAAACTTTCACCTCAAAAAATCATGTGGAAAAAATGAGAAATAAAATGTTTTTCAAGGAAATATTTTTTACTTTATTATTAAAAATTTGTTTATATCAAGAAGATAAAAGAATAAATGAGTTATTACTGGAACAATTAACGAATAGATAGAAAAAAAATGGATGAATTAAATAAGGTACCGTAAATCGGGGTTACTTGGACCCACAACAGGGCTACTTGAGCCCACAGTAAAATGATAAAATCTCTGTTTGGTACTAGCGTTAGAGACTGCAGAGGGCTTCTACCTATTGGAGAAACGAGGAACTACGTGCAAGTCTTCAACTAGTAGGTACCAAACCTAGATTTTATCATTTTATTGTAGTGGGCTCAAGTAACCCTCTAGGGTTCAAGTAACCCTGATTTACGGTATGCTGGAAAAAATGAATAAAATAGTGAGTGAATAAGAAAATAAGAGAACGAAAGAATAAATAAGTTAATTAATAAGTAAAAAGTCATACGTGATTTAATGAATGAATGAACAAGTAAATGAAGTGAATTATCACTTGGCGTCATTTACTTTGCTCCGTATGCACGTGACAAATTGCATTGAGAATTTCAAATCAAAACGTGCTTAATAAGAACGAAATACGAAGAGCACTGGACATCAGAAGATCTCAATTAATATTCAAAATGATAATTACAAGAACATTATTCAAAACCGTTTTTGATAAATCATAAAATATTACAATATGTGTTATAAATTTTGAAAATGCCTTATTATTTTTTCGTTGATCCTTAAACTTATTTATTTTCCGACTGGAACCAACTATATGTTAAGGAACTTGGTTAAAACATTGCTAGCTAAGTGGAGCTGTATACCGACAAAATATTTTGCCATTTCACTTTGCCCGTTGTTTCACTTTGCTCCACATTCCCCTAAATGGAAGGATTCTAAGCAGAGAATAATCGAGTCATAAAGGTATGTGGCGGCGTACGCTTAGAGAGCATATAACCCAACTTTGCCCGCCGGTTTATGAGGCCTTTTCGTCCAGCGGCCAAAGCACTGGGTTTCTACAGCAGCGGTCCCCGGTTCTATTCCCGGTGAGGACACGCCTTCCATAACGTACGCCGCAGTTGGTGACCCGGACAACAGATGGCGCCATGAACATACTCAACACAGGATCCGCTTCTCCTGCATCGCTCACTCACTTTGCCTGCATCGCTCCACGTCCGCCCAACCGCTGGCGCAGACTCACATGCGCCCGACCACGGACACGCTCCTTGCTCTGCAGCAACTCTCCCAGCTGCAGCAACAGGCACAACTTCAGCCAGAACGCCTGGCTCCTTGGCGCTCCATCTAATTCAAACATATCGCTCTCTCGCGCTCCCCGCTCCATCACTAGGAGGGGAGTATTGTGGCGGCGTACACTTAGAGAGCATATAACCCAACTTTGCCCGCCGGTTTATGAGGCCTTTTAGTCCAGCGGCCAAAGCACTGGGTTTCTACCACAGGCGTCCCCGGTTCTATTCCACTGGGGAACACGCCGTCCATCTTGTACGCCGCAGTTGGTGACCCGGACAACAGATGGCGCCATGAACATACTCAACACAGGATCCGCTTCTCCTCCATCGCTCACTCACTTTGCCTGCATCGCTCCACGTCCGCCCAACCGCTGGCGCAGACTCACATGCGCCCGACCGCGGACACGCTCCTTGCTCTGCAGCAACTCTCCCAGCTGCAGCAACAGGCACAACTTCAGCCAGAACGCCTGGCTCCTTGGCGCTCCATCTAATTCAAACATATCGCTCTCTCGCGCTCCCCGCTCCATCACTAGGAGGGGAGTATTGTAGCGGCGTACGCTTAGAGAGCATATAACCCAACTTTGCCCGCCGGTTTATGAGGCCTTTTAGTCCAGCGGCCAAAGCACTGGGTTTCTACAGCAGCGGTCCCCGGTTCTATTCCCGGTGAGGACACGCCTTCCATAACGTACGCCGCAGGTATATCCGCAAATGATGTGACCTTGTCTAGTTGTCAGAGATGTCTTGATTTCACTTTTAGAGGTAGCGCTGCATACTATCAAAGGGGGCAGTGGTGGCCCGATCGGTGAGGTGTCAGACTCGTAACTGGAGGGTCCCACGTTTGGTCGTGGCCCATCAAAGATCCAGTGTCGTCACTATTGGTGGCTGGGGGACGTTAAAGATGCTCAATGGCGCAAAGTCCTCCAAGTGAATCAATACCTCTGGGGAGGGAAGGTCCAGGGCCAGGGTTCGTTGCTCCGGATACAGGTCTGGATTTAAAAAAAAAAAGTCTTCTTCAGGGTCCCATCCAACCGGTTAAAGCACTTATAGTGGTAGGTACAGGGACCCTGGAGTGTGGAATGTGCATACTGTCAAAATATTTTACCATTTCACTTTGCCCCGCTAATTCACATTGCCTTACATTGTCCTACTTGAAAAGAGACTAAGAGATTAAATAGAAAGTAAAATTTGAGCATAAATTTTGATTAAAATTAAAAGTTGTCGAATTCTTGCTATGTTACATCATTTTTACTTAATGAAACATTACATCTAATAAACATGGAAATTTATTTTATAGAGGACCTGAAAATCAGTGATTTGTTTTTTCTCCTGTTCAATAATGCAAAATATTCTTATTATCAGATAAAAGTGCAAAATTAGCTTCAAAAAAACCAATCGAGTTTTTTGCTGGCCTTGAATTATTCATAAGCTTTTTTTTACGATGCATTAAGGTCGAGCAAACGTAAAATATTTTTAGTAATCATACAGAAGTTTTGCATGCATTATAGTAATGGTATAAAAATTTTAACACGTTTTTAAATAAATTTTAAAGTATATTTCTTTGATTCAAGCTAAATCTGTAGAGTATTAAACAAATTTGTTGCAAAGATTTCACTTAAAATCTTCATATCCTTCTGAAAATATTGAATTGCATAAAAACAAAATAATGATAATTTTAGCAATTCAAAGGCTAAGATGGAGATGGATTTTTTATGAATCATTAATAGTCATAATAGGTAGTAGGCTAAAAGGACGAAATGGAGAATTGTACACAATCATGTGAGCATAAAATTTCACGAAAGTATATTTTATAATTTTCCATTAGTCATGTTATTACGTGAATAAATGCAGCACATTGCATGTACTTCTATTATTCTTAAATGAGAAAACGTGGTAGTGATTTAAAGTGAATTGATGAAAGGGGAATAAATTATTTTTATGAACGTAATAATTTAGCCAGTTGGGAATATACTCTCCGCTAGAAATTATCCTTGCAAATGCGTTAATAGGGAAGTCAATGAAAGCGAATAAAGCTTTCTATAGTTACGAAAGCAACAAATGGTTTGGAAATTTTGAGAGAAATGTAAAGGAGTCGGAAGCAAAGTGAAGTAGCAGGTAGTGAGAAATTGTAAAACATTTTAATCTATTTACAGAGGCCATTTATGGGGTAAAATTTTAAACTATGCTATTAAATATAGTTGATTCCAACTGGAAATTAGCAACCTTGCAAAATCAATTGATATGATAATATAAATCATTTTCAAATTTTAATTCTAAAGTTGTGTAATTTTGTGACACAACAAATTAATTTTTGCTATTATAAAATCCCAACAAAAACATAAATGTGAAAAAGGAGCCAAGTTCGGTTGAAACAACGTTTGCGCAGTTTGAAGCAGCGGTGCCACCGACAAAAGAGTTGAAATCTAACAGGCTCCAAGTTCTATAGCTGTTCTGTTAACTACAGTCGTGAGAGTTATTGAAATGTTAATTAATTTATTTTAAGTACCAGGGGACCGAGCCCGGTCGGTTAAAAAAAAAGAGGTTTGTAAACTTGTGTTTTTTTCTAAAATGCGAAGTACTTATTTAGATAAACTTGAAAAGCATTTTTAAGCCTTTGGTTGCAATTATGCTTTTAAAACAGCCGTAATTTGTTTTAAAAAACACAACCTTATTTAATCCATGGTCACCGTAAAATCACACCCAATTTCATTTCATTTGGCGCCTAAAGTGCGGGAGGGGCTGATGAGAATGGATGCAGAGTCCATGTTCTCCAGTGCGCATTTGGTTCCAGTTGGTTTTGACTTTCACTTGACTTCCCCCCGTACATACCACAACTCGTAGTTTAACCGGGATGGGGCCTTGAAGAGCGCTCTGTTCATTTTTGAACCAGGCCCAAGGGCCGAGCAAACCCTTGGCCCAGCATCCCCTAGAGGTATCGTTTCACTTGGAGGATTTTATGACCACGAACATTTTTAACGTCCCCCAGCCACCATTAATGAAGACGGTGGATCTTTGATCGGCTGGGCTTCCTCTATATGATCGGACCGGGACCCTCTGGTTACGAGTCCGACGACTTACCGATCGGACTACCGCGGCCCACGCCCAATTCTAACTTTCTTTTGATCGATCTCTTTTAAATTTCAAAAACAATAAAATTCTAACGTGTTGCCAAAACTCGTTTGCCAAATACCATAAAAATTTAAATTTACGCTGATGTGATTAAATATAAAATCCATTGTTATAATAAAACGTGGTTGCTATGAAACAGTAACAATAAGAGTAATCATAAAGAAAATGGCGAAAGAAAGCTCGTCAAACTTCTAATGAAGGCACAAAAAAAGGGATTTTTACAGAAAAAACGCCGATGTAGATGAACTCAAAAACCAAAACTTTATCTTCATACAAAATTTTATCAAAATCGTTAGAGCCGTTTTCGAGATCCGAAATATATATATACAAGAATTGCTCGTCTAAAGATATTAGATAGATGTAATTTTGTTTTGAAACTTAATATTTTAAGAAAATTGAGTTTCGTATTTATTGATTGTTTACCACAAATATCTTACTAAACACTCTTGAGGAGGAAAAAAAGTGTTTGAAAACTAACTGTAACACTTTTATACTCAATTTTTAAATCGTACTTGAAAAGTAAAATAATCCGATTTTTATATCGTGTAAGTTACCATAAAATTGAATAAATGTCGCTGGACAATCACCACTGCTTTTATCCCATGGCTTTTGAATAAATGAAACAGCCTGTATAAGACACTATCTAGTGAAGCCTTGCTTTAACATTTCAAAAAACAATAACAATACCAAATACCATAAAATTTAAACTCGCGCTGATGTGATTAACTATGAAACCCCATTGTTAAATTAAAACGTGGTTGCTATGAAACAGTAACAATTGATAATAATCATAAAGAAAATGGCGATAAAGAAAGCGTCTCAAACTTACTTAATGAAGGAACAAAAAAAACGGAGTTTTTTGTGAAAACTGGCGTTTTTACAGAAAAAACGCCGACGTAGATGAACTCAGAAACCAAAACTCCATCTAAATACCAAGTTTTATCGAAATCGTTAGAGCCGTTTTCGAGATCCGAAATATATATATATATACTAGCAGTACTCGCACGGCGATGCACGTGCAATAAATGTGAAGGAAGTTAACTAAATAAAGTTTAACTCACTCTTAAGACTTTTCTTCTTTTCGTGTGTGTGTGTGTGTGTATGTGTGACGAACTTATTTATTTTTAGCGAAATTTTTACGTTTCAATGGAACCTTTGACACAACTGTAGTGCCAAGATTTTCGAAAACTCTCAACGAACACAGCAATATTGCCCTTGAAATTTAACATAATTCACCGATTCAACCGTAATTTCAATGTAAAATTGGTCACCAAATCTAAATTGATTAATATAGGGAACCGATTGTCGTCAGGTAGCTCAGCCACAACCATTCTTCCATGATTTTAATGTGAACATTAAAAGGAAAGAAGTATAATGTCTTTCACACCATCTCTTTGAAGTGATTACAATCTAACAGTGACCCTCAAATAAGCAAGATTTCACTGGCTGGGAGGTTTGGTAAATTGCTCGATTGTTGCCAAACTTTACGACGCCAAGTACGAAGAGTAACTGAATAGCTGTGTTACCGAAAATGTCAGAATGGAACTATTAAAAATTTAGTGATGGCGGCAAGAAAAAACACATGTTTTAAACATGCAATAAAATACTCTTTAAACTGCAAACAACTACTGTTCCTTCCCAGAGCGTTTTCTTTTTTCTTTGATTTGGAGAAAGTAGTGTTTCACAGGCTGGGAGGTTTGGTAAATTTATCGATTGTGGCCAAACTTTACGACGCCAAATTCGAAGAGTAACTGAATAGCCATCACTATTTTTTTAACAATAATATTTCCATTCTGATATTTTCGGTAACATCGAATTTTGAGGAAGTCAACTGAATAAATTTAAATTCACTCCAACCCCCTCTGAAGAAAAATTATTATATCCTTTAGTTCAAATGCGCTCCACAACCTTTTAAATTCCACTTAAAGTCATGTTAAAGTTTAAATCAATTCGCCAAATAAATATAAAAGACAGAAAGTTAAATAAGTAACAGAAGATATTAATTAATCAAATTGAATAACTTTTCAAGGCTTAAATCTATACGCAAATTTAAACCACAAAGTAACTTCAGGGACAAAAGAGCAGCTGATCTGGAAAATGGATCTAGTGTTTCAGTTCTGCGTACAGAGTTATGCCTTGAAAATCGGCTAAATTTGATTAATTAATATCTCCTGTCGTAATTAACGGACAGAAACGTGCTAAAACTTTTCTTTTTCAGAAAAAAAACCCCTTTCCAGTGATATATAATGTTATGGGGTGGGGGAAGGTATTCCCCCCTCAATTATGGCGGATACACCAAAAATGAGACTAATTAATTAATTTAAAAATAACTAATTCGAAATTTAAAATTTGGCTTTCGAGGTGCATTTTACTGGGATACGTTCGAATTTTTGAGCCAAGTTTCAGGTCTGTGGGTGCTGTGGGGGCTTCTGGCCAGCGGTTACAAACGTACAAACAAACGAACACCGTCATCTTTATATACAGGGTGTCCACTAGGGTGGAGCGAAAAAACTTTTTTTTTATTTTTCTAAGCTTGTATGTGGAAAACGTGCCTTTTGTATGTTGTAACAATTCTGAAAAATCACAAAACTTTGTGACAATTTTTTGATCTCCCTTCGCCTCACTGAAAAATTGACATTTTAAGATTTTATGCCAAAATACCGCATTAAGACTTTGGTGAGCACTTTAAATGCCTTACAATTTTTTTTCACCTTTTTTGTAGATGATTACTAAAATATACATTTTTTAATACTTCACTTTCATTTCGATTGATGACATTCGTCGTTATTAGAAAAATAAAAGGTTATCTTTGCGCCTGTTATCATTAATTTTGCAGCAGAAATTCAGTAAGTATAGTAGATATTCAAAGGTTAGTTTATTTTTAAAAAATTGAAGGGTTTTTTTTATGATTTTGTAGCTAGATTCAGTTTGAATCCAGCACTTATTATATTATCGCTTATTATATTACAGTACAAAACTACGAAACCATAACTATTTTGGTTTTCTTTTACATTGGAAAACTATTTTGGTTTTCTTTTACATTGGAATCGCTAAATCGAATTCTAAATCTGAAGCTAAAAATCAAATTCAGTTATATGTTTGTTTTTCAAAAAGATATTTTCTATCATATGAATAATGATAAATATATATTTATTATTTATGAAATAATACACATTACATTTATTGTATAAATCAAATTGATGGCAGCCACAAGTGACAAAGCACCTAGTGTGATGTTTGGCTTTCCAAGAAACTTTCTGTCCAATACTCTCCCAACTTACAAACATGTTATGAAAAATATACACAACCACGAGAAGACCTCAAGACGGAAAATGGAAAATACACATGATTGTTTTATATATCGCACAAACTTTGATATGAAGTGGAAGAAATCTGGACAAAGACCTCACTTCCAACGGTAAGTCACGTCAAGCTCCATCAAAGACATTGCTGAAGCAATAGTCGCTAGTTTCATAGAATGTTTCAGAATGCACAAATGGACAGCATTTAAGTTATAGGGTGTGATGGTACGAATATGAACACAGATCATAGATCAGGGGCCTTACTCTCATTGTATCGTCAATATTGTCGATACCGGTAATACGCGTTTTTTGTGCCCCATGACGTCACATCTCGTGAGACACGAATAATTGCTAATCTCAAAGCCACTTCCAATTTAAGGTATCTAGAATCGCGCCGAGAAATTTACGACAGGGTAAGAAGACGTGAGATGCCTTCCTCGGCAGTGAGAAGCTGTTTGTTTATTCCATTTTTTCTCAACGCGGAGTGTGCCATAAAGTTTATAAGTTCTGAAAATGTGGTTTAGTATGTTTTTACATTGAGAGTTAAGATTTTTTCTTTATTTCGAGCTTGAATTTGGGAGAGGCATCCATTTATCGGCAGTAATTGGAACTCTGCAACTTTGCCTATTATATATATTCGTCTTATTTTACTGATTAGTTGGCCAAAATTTTGAAAATTGAAATTACTTTAAGGTATGCCCAAAACTTGAATTTATATAACTACTTAACCAGGGTGTCGATCTAACCCGGGAAGGGGGTACATTTCCTTTAATTGAATGAGCTCTTTACTCAAATTCTATTTTCTATCAGGGGAGGGGGGGGGGCATTTAGTTTTTATCGTATAGTATTTAAGTTTAATTTTTCCTCACAGAATAATTGAACCATCGTTTTTCAAGTCTTAAAATGATAGCAAAAGCATAAAACATGAATTTGTTTCTTTCAATTCTCAAACATAAAGTGTTTTAAATGCATTTTGGAAAAAAGATCCACAGACATGTGATTTAGGATCTCCATTTTTCTCCTATGAATTGCCCAAAAATAGGGATTTGTACTTAATATTTAGAGGGTGAATATATATCTCTTATTGCGAAAAGGCCAAAATATCGCGAAAAGCAAAATTGAGCCCATCAAAATCATTCAAAAAGCGCAGCACATGCAGTAATTTTTACCCCTCTTAAACAACAAATGTTTTAAATACACGTTTTGAAAAAGTGATACTTAGACACAGGGCACGACTTTGTAGGACATTGAGCACGAGCTTTATGTGTTGCCCCCCCTCCCCCCAAATAAAAACAATATTATGAAGTAGTAAAATATTTTGGATTTCAAGTTTTCGAAAGAGTATTTTTTAAATTTATTTTTTATCTTGTCATAATGCGATATGAAATTTCTCCATTTTAAAAACTTTAGATTGATTTAAGCCCCCCCCCCCAAACTTTGGTGCCCTTAGCCTGTGCCCCATATACCTATACCTTAATTTTCCCCTGCCCAGACATGTGATTTTTCTTTACTTAGCATTTAAAGACTGAAAATACAACTATTATTGCGAAAACAAAAATGAGTAACGCAAAAAGGGGACTTTTACTTAAAGCCTGAATTTTAAACTATTATTGCGATAAAGTCAAAATATCGCTGAAAACAAAGTCATGAAGTTAAACGATTTAATTTACCAAATATTTTTAAATATTAGTATTATTTTTTTAAAAGTACTTATAAATTTTTTTATGTTTAGTCGAAGCATTTGATACATTGAAATGAATTCGTATAATGTATTTCGATACTTTACTTCGCTTACGCTTGTATGCTCGTATGTGTTGAAAAGATGTACTAATTGCGATTTAAAATTCTAATATTTTAAAATTCCTGAAGCACAACATCTTAATCTGCACGAATGCTTTTAATATTTGGCTCTCGAATCTTTTTGCCATCTATTTCCGAAGCTAAGCTAAATCAGAAAGTTAAAGCAAAATGCACGCGCGAAAGTTGATGTAACGCGAGTGAGAAATACTGTCATTTGATTGGTCAATCTTTTTTCCTTCTCGAAACGCGGTAGAAGGAGAGAAAATTCTCGCTTGGGCACATTAGGGCTTTCAGAGTAGCACAAAATTTGACAAGCGACTACTTTTTCGGCTATTCTTGCTTGTCGTGAGGGAGTAATAGACGTCACGGGAAGTTCCAGGAAGTTTCAGAGTAGGGCCCCAGGTGTTATACGACGACTGAAGGAAACATTAAAGCGTCTTCTACAGTGGCTTGTATGTCTGCTCCCCGTCAATGAGCTGCCTGTGCACCATCTTTTTCGGGCACTGGATGGCCACGGGGACTTTCTGGAGATATCGGCTACGTACACCAATCAGACTGTTACTTTCTTTGAACCCATGCTTAACAGAGGAGTTGTCCAATCTTTAACCGAAGAAGATCGACGCTAATATCTACTGGAAATGTGCAATAGCATCAGCAAAGATGAATGTAGCCTTACTTTATCAAATAAAAACACTGGTTGCATAAATCACTCACGAAGGATCACTAGAGCCAATTGAGTTCTTAGATTATATGTTAGAGAATTGGAACCATCGGAAAATTTGAAAAACTCTTGTTAAATTCATTATTTATGTGTATGCCCTAACATGGTTTGCCATAAAAGCCCACTGGTCGTGCAAAGATAGAGCTAGGCACCTACACCAAATGCTTGTCATGTCAAGATACCTCAATCCTAAACACAAAGAAATCGTTGACCCTGGCATTCATTGCAATGCCTTCTTTGCCCACCCGCAGAATATTCTCATAGCAATGACGACGGATCATCTGTCACACGTACGTGAACTGGGTCTGCGAGGGATTTTGAAAGCCAGGACTTCTACAAACCCCAGTGGACAAATACAAAGTTTGAAGGTTCCCCAAAAACTTAACTTCGACGTTGTCGAATATTTCTACATGATTCATTGGGATATCTTCCATATCTCATAGCTTCCCATATTCAAAGACATTGCTGAACGCTGAACTTATGATTACCTCATATCAACGGAGGTGACTCAAAAATAATCTTCAAAAAATTTCCAAACCACACTCAAATAGAGGTGTTAAGCTGGTAATAGAGGCGGCGAAAGTTGCTTGTGAGCACATAGCACGAGAAGAGTTCGTCCGTGCTCGAATTGCTTCGCAAGAGCTAATGCCGAATTTTGAGATAAAACGTGAATTTTCGCATTACACTTTGTAAATATTTGTGACATTTTATCGCATTTTTGCATTTTTTATTTAGTATTTTGATAGTTTATTGTATAAATTATTATATTTGGGATATTTTGTTGTTCTTAAAAGTGGCTATACTGAAAAACAGTTTGTCTGATGTATTGTCAATTTTTTACATAATGTCACTAAATATTGTAAAATAAACGGTCGCGAAGGGAGATCAAAAAATTTTTCAAATCACTTCAAATTTTCATATTCTGTTTTAGTGATCAAATGGCACATTTTGACACATCAAGCTATTTGAAATTCAAAAAAAAGTTTTTTTCGGTCATTTTCGCTCCACCCTAGTGTCCACTCCAATCGTGGATCAATAGCTAATTTCTAAACCGTTAGAGATAAGCATATAGTTTATTTAGGAAAAATCGAGGGAGCGAACTCCCGATGACGTCATGAAATAATGCAAAATCTTGATTTTTCGAAACGTCATAACTCGGTCAATTTTTGTGGTAGAAGAGTGATTTTTTTTTGGTTTTAAACGTTACAGTGTCAAGAATGTTTTACTAACTATGATTGATAGGACTGGGGGGCTGTATAAAAATTTAAATTTCGTAACTCTTTCAAAATTTGTCTTTTTGAAAAACATTGAACAGACCCAAAATTCCTTTCGTAATTTGGAGATTTTTTCCTAAATAAACTATATGCTTATCTCTAACGGTTTAGAAATTAGCTATTGGTCCACGATTGGAGTGGACACCCTGTATATACACTGCTCGACATTGAAAATGCAACACCAAGAAGGAGTGGTCAGAAATTGATGAAATTTGGTAAGAAGAGAGAGACAGCATGGAACAATAAGTGATATTTATTTCAAAATAAATAAGCAAAATTTAGAGCGAGGACGGCGTCGGCTCAGTAAGAAGTAGGACCACCGCGGACAGCGATGCACGAAGAAACACGTCTAGGAATGGAGTCAATAAGCCTGCGGATGGTGTCCTGAGGGATGGCACTCCATTCCCTTTCAACCACTTGCCACAGTTCGTCCTCTGAACGAGGCAGTGACAGGTTCTGAAAACGGCGTCTAATCACGTCCCACACATGTTCGATTGGTGACAAGTCAGGAGAGTATGGTGGCCGGGAAAGCATCTGTACACCTCGTAGAGCATGTTGGCTGATTCGATCACTGTGAGGCCGGGCGTTATCCTGTTGAAAGATTGCATTTGGCAGACCCTGAAGGTACGGGATTGCCACCGGCCGCAGTACATTATCTACATATCGTTGGGCCGTCATAGTGCCCCGAATACGAACTAGAGGTGATACGGAATTGTATGCAATAGCGCCCCAAACCATTATGCCACGTTGTCGCGCCGTGGGGCGTTCCACAGTTACTGCCGGATTCGATCTTTCTCCACGTCGACGCCACACACGTATGCGATGACTATCGCTGGACAAACAGAAGCGGGATTCATCTGAGAACACTACGGTTTGCCATTCTGCCATCCACGTCGCTCTGGTCCGGCACCATTCCAAACGTTGGAGTCTGTGCTGTGAGGTCAATGGCAGTCTTCTTAGCGGGCGCCGTGATTGCAGGCCACGTGCAACCAGTCGACGGGAAATGGTTCTGGTCGACACAGGAACATCCAGGGTACCTTGCACGTGCTGCAGAATCGACGTACAAGTGACTTGCGGGTCCGCCACAGCTTGTCGGTGAATCCGTCGATCCAAGCGGTCTGACGTCACTCTGGCTGCACCTGCACCCTCAATGTGGCTACATTTCCTCTTTCCAACCATCACCGACACAGCCGATGCACAGTGCTTGCATCCATGTGGGTATCAGCTGCAATTTGACGTATGAACCAACCTCCCCTTCTCAGTCCGATCACCATACCCCTTGTAAAGTCGTCTATATGCTGGAAGTGTCTTTGTTGAGGACGGCGTGGCATTTCCTCCTATCACACGTTTCCTTCGAGACAAAAACCAAATTTCTCCGATAATTAGTCTGGCAGAAAAAACAACATGAACATAGCCCACTTTTCAACTTCATTCTCTTATATCTTACTTCATGTGCGTCGGAGAGCTGCGCATTTCATATCATTTACATAACTCAGTGACGTGCGTCTACGGTAAAATTTGCATGAATTTCTGACCACTCCTTCTTGGTGTTGCATTTTCAATGTCGAGCAGTGTAGATATATACAAGAATTACTCGTTTAAAGATATTAGATAACATTTCGTTAGTTCCTTTCATATCGGCTTCCGAACTTGGCAAGTTCATTTCTAACTGACGGAAGTCGGACTTTTTTGAACTTAACTTCGTGACGATTAAAACTTGCCCAGTTCCGAAGCCGATATGAAAGGAGCTAACGAAATGTTATTAAAATAAATTAATGAACATTTCAATAACTCTCACGACTGTAGTTAACAGAACAGCTATAGAACTTGGAGCCTGTTAGATTTCAACTCTTTTGTCGGTGTCACCGCTGCTTCAAACTGCCCAAACGTTGTTTCAACCGAACTTGGCTCCTTTTTCACATTTATGTTTTTGTTGGGATATCATGCATTTTTGAAAAGCCGAAGTAACGGTTATGCTTTCATTTAGACACAAATTAATACACACATAACATGAGATTTCAGTTACGCTGACAACGCAGATATAACATAGGCCATGCTACATTCGACATATTTTTAGCCTACTTTCCCGTTAAAAATAAAAGAAAGACGTAAAAAGTATTAAAAGTGGCTTAATGCATCTAAAAAATATCGTCAAGTTAAAAAAAATATCGCCAAGTCCAAAAAAAAAGTCAAAAAGAAACAAAAACGTAAAATAAATATCAGAAAATTAAAATTGGAAAGTAGGGTATTGAGATGGGGAATTCGTGTGTCGGTCGGTCGGTCTGTCTGTCTGTCGGTCGGTCTGTCTGTCCCCCCTAATAACTTTTGAATGAACATTCCGATTTGAACAAACTTTTTTTTTTGTTGGAAAGATCTCGCCGAGTACAGCGCATTCCCATATTTGATTTTTCGATTTGAACAATTTTTGGTTCAACTTTGAACCGTTCAAACAACCTCTCCCGCGATACTAACTTTTTAGTGAACAGTCCGATTTGAATAAACTTTTTTTTGTTCGAAAGATTTTATCAAGGATACTTCATTCCCGTATTTACATTTCCAATTTGAACAATTTTTGGTTCAGCATTGAACCGTTTAAACAAGCTGTCACCCTTAATAACTTTTGAGTGAACAGTCCAATTTAAACTTTTTTTTTTGTTCGAAGGGTCTTAGCAAGGATACTTTATTACCGTATTTAAATTTTCCATTTGAACATTTTTTTGTTCAACATTGAACCGTGCAAGCAATCTTTCCCCACCTAATAACTTTTAAGTGAACTGTCCGAATTGAATAAACTTTTTTTTAAAGAAAATAAATACCTTTGCGCGATAGCTGTAAAGTTTAAATTCACTTTGTGCATTTTTAACGTTGAATTTAAACTTTACAAAATTTTTTTTGTTCGAAAGATCTCGGAGAGGCTCATTCCTATATTTCGATTTTTGATTTGAACCATTTTTTGTTCAATGTTGAACCGTTCAGAAAAAAAAAAACTTAACATTAGCGCCTACGGGGAAATTTAAGTTGAATGTTGATCCTGAACTTAAAGGCGGGTTTCCTTCAAACTAACTTTAAGAAAAAGGTTTTGATAAATAATGTATGCAAAGTACTTTTCTGGAAATCTTCTGTGAGGACTCTGATTCCGACTCCACAAACATGGCGGAAATGCAGGTTCACAAAAATAAATAAATAAATAAATAAAGACGGACTGTGCAGACGATTTTTTGTTTATTTATTCATTTGTTTTATTTTATTTTATTTATTTATTTATTTTTTATTTTTTTGGCAGACGATTTTTTTTGTAACAAAAATGTTTCATTCACAAAAGCATTTTATTCTTTATTTATATTTAACAACTGGCAACGGATTAAAATGAAATTCGAGACATTTCATTAACGGCCGAGTTTTTTTTCTTTTTTTTCTTTCTTTGATAAAATGTGTTTTGATGTTCTTTGTACTTTTATTATTTTTTTTATATTTTTTTGAAAACGATTGAGGAATTTTTCTACGGAAGAACTGTAACAGTCACATTCTTTAAAAGGTGCGACAAAACTTTATTTATTCATTTATTTACTTTTTACGTGTCTGTTTTGATCTGATGAAAGGGGTATATTTTGCTTTTAGAAATCAGCTTTAAGTTCTAAAAAGGTATGTTTGACATAATTTTTAATCTCAGATAATCAAGAGAATAATGATCAGAGGTGCTAGAATGCCGATGTCGATGTACGGGAAATTAGGCTCGTTTAGATCTTGAAAGAACTTCTTGTTAATCGTAATGATTTTACTCGTAATTCAAATAATTAATAGGAGACGCTGCAATTTATGATCAATGACGAAAGAAACAGGTAAAACAAGTAAAATTTTTCTCGTAAATTTCCCTATATTTTTCTTAAAAGAGGAATAGAATATTTTAACTACTTGATTAATATCTTAAGTCACCGCAAGGTGGCATAGTCAATCTCTAGAATTCGAATTATTTTTTTCATCTCAAAAACCATTTTAATCTTCCGTCAAGGCAAACTAAGCCTTGAAACAGTTTACAATAAAACATTTGATTTTGAACTTAAGTATTTTATTTTTGGCAACGTTTTACAAGCATTTTGGCGCTTTTGTTTGACGAACCATTTATAAATCGCGCCGATACTCATAAAAAAATGCTTTTTTTCTTGCTTTTTTAATGTAGTTTTTGGACTTTTTAGATTTTTCCCATAGTTAGTGTATGGAAATATACCTTGATGCCAAATTTTAAGATTCTGAGACACTTGGAAGTAGGTAAACATTTTGCTGAGTGAGTGTATAATCTAAATTAGAAAATCGCCATATTTTCACTTTTCAAATATTAATAACTTTAAAACTAAAAGAGATATATTCATAAAATCTAGGATTATGGGTGTTCTATGTTACTCTAATAGACTTACAAAATTTAAAGCATGTAGATGAAGTAGTTCTTGAGAAACAGAGGGGTCGAAAGTAGCCCGAAATGGTTCGTGTAAAGATACACTGGCAGATGTGCAGCGCGAACTTGGCTGACATACTGCGGTGTGTCTTGATAAGAAGTTCTTGTTTTAACATTTCATGTTCCAATGCCTACTAGTTTTGAGTCTAGTGTTTATTTATTTAACATCAAGCATGATTTTATTGCAAATTTGCAATTATTAGTCAAGGGCCCCGTAGGATTAAGAGAAAAAACTTTTTTAATTTATTTATTCAATCCGTTAGTTTTTACTCACTCATTCATTTATTAGCTGACTTATTTAATCATCATACAGCATTATTTATTTCACATATTCATTTCAATATTGATTATTAAATAAATATGTTTAACTTGCAAGACACCGCCAACTCGTTCATTTCGATCCATGGACTGCAGTTTCGGGCTTATTATGCCCTCATCAGCATGGAGTACGAAAGTGAACGAGTTGGAGGTAAACATCCTCTTATAGAGCAAAGAGAACCGAAAAAACTGGTAGCTAATGTGAAATTAGAATACCAACGAGCGACCGCACATGGGAACGGTACAGCTCGTAAATTTTAAGGCAGAGCTCATTTATAAAGCAGTGAGTAACCGCCCCTAAGCAAGGGTTAAGGTTTTTTTTCGGATCTCTTTGCTCATTGAGAGGATTTTTGCTCCGACTCGTTCACTTTCGTATTCCATGCTGATGAGGACATAATAAGCCCGAAACTGCAGTCCATGGATCGAAATAACCGAGTTGGCGGTGTATTGCGTGTTCCTGCCTTAGCCCTTGCTTAGGGGCGGTTACTCACTGCTTTATGCTTAACTTGTTAATTAGTTGAAAATGTGTTTCCACGTGAAGAAAATTGTTATACATGTACAGTAGAGAACCAATTATCCGGGATGTTTGGGACCACAGCTATCCCGGATAACTGAATTTCCCGGTTTTCTGGATCGCTACGAAGCGATATTTGCCAATTGTTTATAAAACCCAAGTTACTATAACAAAGAGTAATTAATGCATCTTAAAATCTGAAGAGAAAACGTTCCAGAAGTGCTTATAGATATTACAATATTAAACATTTCTGAGCTATATGCCACTTATATGGTATTTATGAAGAAACCGTTCATATTCATTTAGGTATTTCAAAAGAAAAAAAAAAGCTCTTCATTTTTTAGAAATTGCTGAAAATGCGTATTTTAAAAGTGGCGGAAAAATCGACAACATGTTGCCGGTTTTCTGGTTTCCCGGTATTTTGGTTCCCGGATAAAAGGTTCTGTACTGTACAATAACATACAACACTTGCTAAAACAAAGAAGAATACACAATAGAAACAAAAAACGGCTCACAGCCCAGAAAGTTTTACGAAGAGTAAGGATTGGCATCATTTGAGAATGTCTAGATTTTTTACTTTAAGTTGTTCTTATGAAAACATGTGGCCACTGATCACATGTGCCCGCCTTTCCTCGATGCATTTTATAAAGGAGTTGGAATTTTATTAACCCGTTTTTGCCCAGTAGCCTAAAAACGAAACGCTTGTTAGTTACTGCATACAGAAACCTGTAATGGGTATATCATTTTACTAAAGCTGTTTTTCACAAGTTAAATAGTCCTTCTTCTTGAGAAAACCCGTTAGAGCCGTTAGTTGGACATCAGAGTTTAATTATTGACAGCTATTTTCAGACAAATCAGTCAAGCAACGATCCAGCATGGGTAGCCACAGAAAATAAGTTTTTTCTGCGAACTCTTTTTTATAAAATTAAACTATTTTAAAATGATTTGCTTAAAATTGATCACAGATGCCATCTGTAATGCTACTTTGCAAAATAAAGTCAAGTAAGATCGTATTTTACTCACACATCTGCGAAATATCCCATAAACAGGACGTTAAATAACTTAATAAATATGGCAACGGCGAACTATTTTAAGCCAAAAATGTATGTAAACCATTACAAATAGGAGTTTTAAGCAGATAAAAATGGGAAAAAAATGTTAAAAAAACTTGGGCATAAATGGGTTAAAAACTGAATTGAAAATAGTCGAAGAAAATAAAATCACTGTGAATTAAGTTTACATTTTCAAACTTGGTTTTTTCCCTCCCCCCTTATATGGGTTTGTCAGAAAAAAATAACGAATTACTTTATGTGTGCTGTACAATATTATATTAATAAAATTTCATTTTTTTTGAACTGTTGTTTTAAATTTCATTAGTAATAACACTAACTAAAAATATATCCATTGAGCTATTGTTTATTAAAAGCAACTTGAATTTTTACTGGCATATTTTTAAATAAATCGACAAAAAAAGAAAAAAAGAAAAAAAAACCTTCTCATTTTTCAAAAGTAAAACAAACTGTGGGAAGGATTTTAAAATTAATCTTTAACCTAAGGCAATGTTCGAGCATTGCCACCTAATTGCTTTAAATGGTGATCTGATTTATTTCTGGAAGGCAACAATTACCTAGGGATTAAATATATATGTACAAAGCAAAATAAAAAATATAAACAACGCAAACGAGTGCGCCTTTTTTTCTGTCGTTTAAAGATTAAAATTAAAGTAGAAAAATTATTTATAACGAGGAAGGATTTAATTTAGATACCCGTCTTACGAATATCTGGTTTTAATATGTTTATAAACTGAAACCACTGTTGCGAATAAATAATATTCACTAAAAAAGCAGGCATAAACTCATTCTGAATTTCGGAGAAAGAAGAATTAGCAAAAAAAAAAAAAAAATGTAGAAGATTATTTAACGTTTCCCCAATGCTTTAAAGTAATGAAATAGTTTTTTACAGGATTAAATATCTTTGCTTACGTCGTTTTTCTCCGTGCCTTAATAAAATGCAATCTATTCAATTAATTGATTTATTTTTAAACTTTGTTTTATCTGAATGAACTCACAGAAAACGTTATGCAAAAGAGCTATAGTTTTAAAATCAAATATTTAAGAACTAGTGAACATACCTTTGTTATTAAATTTCGATTGTTCTTTTTAATTATTGGATCTCCCCACAAAATGGCCACTGGTTGCACCGACTTAGACATTAAGTGATATGAGGAAAACTGCAGTCCGTGAAGCCAGATAGCAAACGCCTATTAAGACAAAATGTGTGACTTAGAAATTCAGGAAAATTATGCTGCTAAAAATGCAGGTTGCACATGGCACCTTTTAGTGTAAAATGTTGTTGCATAAGGTGCCACAGAGAGTCAAATAACACGTCAAGGATGCTTTAGTGAATCAAGGGGGGTGAGGGAGGTGGGTGCCGTTGGTGCTTTAGCGTTCCACTCTAAAAATTGCCATGTTCATTCTGCAGTGCACTGTAACTAAACTCATGTTTGTGAAAATTGCAACACCATGAAGGACTTGCGCGAATGGGCTGAAATTTTCAGCAAGGGCAAAGTACGGCATGTTATGCCAATGATTAGAATTTTAGACTCGTAGCGCATGCGTACGCTGAGCAGCGCCCTCTGAACGCCAGATTTATCCGAATAAATAGACGGCTTCAGCAAGGCGTGTATGGTTATAGGTGGTAAGTATACATTTATATGTATACTTAGTATAAACATTCACTGAAAGATGTCTCAGAGGTTGTTTGATTTTTGTTATTATTTGCCTTGAAAAGCCTTTGGGTCATTTTCACCATATGCTTACATTTCAAAATTTTAAAGTAATTTTTTTAACTCGCTATTTTCTTTTAGAAACACTAACAGACGTTTAGTCACATATTTTAGGTGTATGAAAAAGTAATTGGTTGTACACTTTGATGAATAATTAAGTAGTGAAATGCTGTTGTAAAACTTTAAGTTGCAAGAAAAATTGTCGTCCGTTACCATACAAAATACCAACAGGAATTCTCACCTTTGAACTATCATAGCGCCTAGAACCAACTAAATACGAAATTACTTGCTTCCTTGAAGCTTAAAACGATGATTGTGATTGTTAAAATATTGATAAAAACCGCATGGTAACGGATTTAACCAGTAACGGACTTGACAATTTCAACCAAAACGTCAAATTATGGCTAGGTTGTCGAATTTAAAAATTGAGCAACAATATGCATTTTCTTAGAGTTGTATAATAAACAATATTTAGGGGTAAAAGTTGAGAAAAAGTAAAAATTAATACAAAAATCTTTGGTAACGGACTTGACAAAGAATAAAAATACGCACCCGGAAGAAATTTTGTGCGAAACGCCACAGGAATACTTTTCGACTCAGGGAAACAAAATGGTACAAAATAGTTAAGTCACTAATTTGTTAAGTTAACTGAATACCATCTTTTGACTTCAATAAATACCTTTTTTAGCTAAAATAATCTTAGGGTAACGGACTTGACAAGAAATGCCGGACAAAATATATTCATACATTTCTTATTGAAATAAAATTACTATTGTTAATATTTATTATGAATACCATATACTAATAGTCAATATATAAAAATAATATTTTGCATTTACGTTTTTTGACCATTAAGTATAGGAAAAAAATAGTTGAACTTGCAAAAATTGGAAATGGACAAGCGTTTTTGCCTTGATTCTCATTTTTAAAGACTTATGGGCAATTCCACGGTAACTTTCGTTACATTTTGACCAACGCTTAGGCATTTAGCACCTCAGTACAGACAAATATTGTCATACAAACCTTGGATAAAAGTTTTCTATGAAAATGACAGTCAAAAGCAAAATTAAAATGCAAAAATATTCGATGCATTAAAATTTTTCAAAATTTAGCAGTCAAAATTAAGGCAGTAACTTACGTTACACAAAAAGGGAATGACATAATATGAAAATTGATTCGAAGGCAAATTTCTGCTCTATTACAGCTGTTTTCTTGTTTGAAGTATAATTTATCAGTTCCTTATAATGCTCAGGAATTGATTTTCATTAATTTAAAAATTTATTTCAAAAATTGGGAATTATGGGAATTTTTGACTGGGTAACTTACGTTACAGTAACTTACGTTACAAAATTTACTTACAACCAAATCTTTATTACAAAAATTAATGAATGTAAATTACAGCTTAGTTTAGATCAAAATATTGAAAATTAACAATTATAAATTGAATTTATAGAAATTTAATACCAAATTCAATGAACAATCGAAAATATTACATAACATAAAACTTTTAAATGCATTTAGTCACTGTTATTAACAAGTTCAGGTAGGTTCAATTTTTCGAATCACGTTTTCTCATAATAAATTTCATCTATCGTTTCTGGCCATATATAATAGGTTCCAACAGCAGCCATTATTTTTACTTTAAACTCGTTTTCTTCAATAATTGTCACAACTCAAGGATACAATGTATTTTCGTACTTCATCACACACCATTCACCGGCTTTTATCTCTGTTTTTTCTTCTTGTTCCTTGAAATACTTAACTAAACGAAACCCCACAGTTTGTCCATTTCTAGTTCTCAAATGTTGATTGTCAATGTGCGGATCTTCAGAAAATAGTTTTGATAAATTTTGCTTTTTCTGACATATTTTAGTACCATCACGAGTGACTTTTATTTTCGAATCTGTAATATCCACATGACTTTTCACATACCCCTTTTACAGCGCATCTTTCTGCAGAGTTCAGTGGCATTTTAATGCAGAATAAAATATATTTTACCTGTAAGAGATAAAATATTTTTATATTTGTTTTTTCCAAAACATATTTCAAAACTTTAAAGCATAACAGAAGTCCATTTCTGAATAATTTTTAGTAAATTACCTCTTAAATATTCCGAATGCAGTGATATAGTTTAGAGATAATTAATATCTTAAAAGCCAAAAAGAAACATGTAATTTATAATAGAGGTGTATTGTAATCTTATTAACAAAGAGATATTTTAAGAAATATGATTAATTTAAATTAAGTAAATACAGTACATTTAAAGGAATTCTTGAATAAATTACTTCTACTAACCACATAGGTTTATTTCACAATTTACTTTCTTCATAAACGCAAGTATTTAAGTCCTACTAAGGTAACTTACATTACCTGCATATTTCGGTAACTTACGTTGCACATTTTGATTGTAGTACAAAAATTTAAATAAACAATATTTTAAAAAAACTTTAACTATTTGCTTAATACACACTTATAAGATAGAAAATATAGCATTGTTAACATTGCATTGCCCATTCTTTATGCACATCATGAACTTTAATATGTTTTCGGTAACTTACGTTACATAGAACAGTGCGTTTTTGAAGTTTATATAAATCACATAATTTAAGTGAAAACATTCGTTTAAGCAATTCACAATATTGAATTAAAGTGTAATAATCAATATTCTTCCTTTAAAACAGTTATCTAAAGCAAAAAATTGAAACTTACCAACGTTGAAAGATTGATCATTTGCCTTACCAAAAGTTAAATATTCCATTTCCAACTTCAAAGTGCTGTCAAACTAAAAATACTACATTCTTGACAAAATATTAGTATAAATAATAAATTTCGAACATTTTTAAATAAAAAAATATGCAAAACAGACGCATTGCTGTAGTTTTATTTTTCCAACGCTTTTCCACACTTGCATGGAATTGCCCTTATATAAAAATAAATAAATAAATTTCAATAAGTTGTTGAGTGATAGAATTTTTTTGGGGGTATTTCTTGCAGAAAATAATTGTTCGCATTGAATTTAAAGTATAAGTTATGCTTCAAAATCGTCTTTTTAACCTCCGGACAGCAAATGTAAGCAAATTTTGAAAATGACCCATATACGAGCTATTCTTACCTAGCTGCCATAACACAAAATGTCTGTACTATCATACACAGCACGAAAAAAAAAGAAAGAAAGAAAAATCAGTAAAAGAGTATTAGTTTTTAAGGTACATTAACACATTCGTTTGCCGCCCATTTTGTTAGATATTTCCATAACCAGGCCTGTTTGGAGCAGAAGTTTTATGAGCTAATATTTAGAAAAGTGCCAATTTGAGTCCCAAGTGAATTTTCACTAGTATTTCAATAACTAGTTAAAAAAATAATTTTCCCCAGAAAGAAGATAAGGTTCTGCTTTCATTTCATCTAATAACATCAGAAAAAAAAATTTTTTTTCTTCAGAAAATATTGTTTTTATGCATCAAAAATCAGATCGGTAACGTGTCCCCAGTAGCAAAGCTTAGCATGCAAACAGGTCATGCGCACTTTCTAACTTCCCAAAAAACCGCACTTGCACAAAAAACGAATCTATTTTTACCCCTTTGTTAATATTTTACTTCATTTTTGTTTCAATCGATTTCTGATTTTCTAGTCGATGCGAAATAAGCGTATCCCAAGTTCCGCCGTCAGAGTGGTAACAATAACTTCCGATCTATGTTTAGGCTCCCAAAATCATTTCCTGCACCTATACTACGTGATACTAAGTACCTGGTGGGATGTTTTATTGAATCGTAATTAAAAATTTGCATTTCTGCATCTAAAATTGTACGTAAGATTTTTTAAAGTGATTTTTTAAAATGTGTGTCATTTTAGTCATCAGATCGGTAACACGCTCTAAAATGCGCAGTTTTTATTATTTTAAAAATTATTTTCTCTATAAGTATAGTCCTTTATTACAAGTGGAAAAACCACGTGTTTGATTTTGGTTTAGCGCTATCGACTCGGAAAAAAAAAACTTTGTCGGTTTATCAGATCGGTAACAGTCAGAGCGGTAACATTGAAAAACAGCGAATATGCTACAGAACTAACTCACACGTTTCAGAATTATAAAAAGCAAAAATCATAGGTTTTAGCCATATATATTGAATATTTTTGTTCTTAAAAAATGAAAAGTAATGAGTTTTAGTACAATTGCTTCATTTGTGGTTTGTATGACTTAACAATAGAAGTTAGTAAAATAAGAAAAATTGACACTGCAGAAATTAAGTTAATTAATTATTATTTATTTATTTATTTATTTATTTATTTATTTATTTTTTTGCTGCTTCAATTTCTCATAACTTCGCTAAATAACTAGATAATAACTAGCATGCTAAATTTGAATTTCTGATCAAGAAATTAAATTTCCTGCAACTAATTAAAGAAAAGCAAGCAGCAGAGTTGTGTGTTGAAAAAGTTGATGTTGTGTGTTGTTTCAAAACAAAACAAATGTTTTATTAGCTTGGGTTTGGTAATTTTATACTTTATTTTATCTAAAAATCTTATCGCTCATTTTTATTTCCAAGAAATACTTTTTTATAATGAAATTTGATTTTTTAGCCTAATATACATATTTTAATATAATTATCTTAATTCTATGTAAGAAATGCAGGGAAATGATATCATATTTAGAGATATTAACGAAGACTGAAAGCATAAACTCAAATATGTAGCTCATATTAACATCAGATCTGTAACATTCATCAGATCTGTAACGGCTTAAAAGTGAGTAATCTAAGGAGGGGGTAAAAACCTTCCTTGACCTCCCCCCTCTTATTTTCTTGCATTTAGACCCTATTTAGACTTAAAATCCAATATTAGTTTTTTTCTGCAAAAAAAATTTTTTTTTTCAGAAAACTCCAACTTCAAATTGGCATTTTTCTAATTATTGGCTCTTATATGATTTTTAACTTCATATTCAAAAGAATGATGACGACTTAAAACACAAAAAAGAGCTGCAGAATACATAACACTAATGAACAAAGGTACTAAAAATACAAATTTGTACTTCAAACAAGAAAACCATATGTTTTTTAGAAGTCATCTCCGATTATATTCCGACTACAGTGATAATCAATATTTAGATTTAAATACCAATGGAGTAACAGTTTATGAAAAAGTTGTTCCAAAGGTAAGTACACTGCTCGACATTGAAAATGCAACACCAAGAAGGAGTGGTCAGAAATTGATGAAATTTGGTAAGAAGACAGAGACAGCAAGGAACAATAAGTGATATTTATTTCAAAATAAATAAGCAAAATTTAGAGCGAGGACGGCGTCGGCTCAGTAAGAAGTAGGACCACCGCGGACAGCGATGCACGAAGAAACACGTCTAGGCATGGAGTCAATAAGCCTGCGGATGGTGTCCTGAGGGATGGCACTCCATTCCCTTTCAACCATTTGCCACAGTTCGTCCTCTGAACGAGGCAGTGACAGGTTCTGCAAACGGCGTCCAATCACGTCCCACACATGTTCGATTGGTGACAAGTCAGGAGAGTATGGTGGCCAGGAAAGCATCTGTACACCTCGTAGAGCATGTTGGCTGATTCGAGCACTGTGAGGCCGGGCGTTATCCTTTTGAAAAATTGCATTTGGCAGACCCTGAAGGTAGGGGATTGCCACCGGCCGCAGTACATTATCTACATATCGTTGGGCCGTCATAGTACCCCGAATACGAACTAGAGGTGATACGGAATTGTATGCAATAGCGCCCCAAACCAGTATGCCACGTTGTCGCGCTGTGGGGCGTTCCACAGTTACTGCCGGATTCGATCTTTCTCCACGTCGACGCCACACACGTATGCGATGACTATCGCTGGACAAACAGAAGCGGGATTCATCTGAGAACACTACGGTTTGCCATTCTGCCATCCACGTCGTTCTGGTCCTGCACCATTCCAAACGTTGGAGTCTGTGCTGTGAGGTCAATGGCAGTCTTCTTAGCGGGCGCCGTGATTGCAGGCCACGTGCAACCAGTCGACGGGAAATGGTTCTGGTCGACACAGGAACATCCAGGGTACCTTGCACGTGCTGCAGAATCGACGTACAAGTGACTTGCGGGTCCGCCACAGCTTGTCGGTGAATCCGTCGATCCAAGCGGTCTGACGTCACTCTGGCTGCACCTGCACCCCTCAATGTGGCTACATTCCCTCTTCTCCGACACAGCCGATGCACAGTGCTTGCATCCATGTGGGTATCAGCTGCAATTTGACGTATGGACCAACCTCCCCTTCTCAGTCCGATCACCATACCCCTTGTAAAGTCGTCTATATGTTGGAAGTGTCTTCGTTGAGGACGGCGTGGCATTTCCTCCTATCACACGTATCCTTCGAGACAAAAACCAAATTTCTCCGATAATTAGTCTGGCAGAAAAACCAACATGAACATAGCCCACTTTTCAACTTCATTCTCTTATATCTTACTGCACATGCGTCGGAGAGCTGCGCATTTTATATCATTTGCATAACTCAGTGACGTGCGTCTACGGTAAAATTTGCATTAATTTCTGACCACTCCTTCTTGGTGTTGCATTTTCAATGTCGAGCAGTGTATTAATAAATATCAAATGCAACTAGCTAAATACATAAGAATTGGACACACTCAGTAAAAAAAAAAACATAAATAAGCAGGTTTAGTATTTTTTAAAATATCAGCAACTTACTTTGTAGCAGCAAAGCTATGCGTTTACTTTCTTAACCGGATTCTAAGGAAATATTGTCAGCATTGTATATTTTGGGAAGTCTCGGCGATCACGGGACGCGGGAGCGTCCCGCCCCGCCAAGAAAACCAAATACAAGCCGCCAAGAAATTTCCTTCGCCAAGAAAAATGTAAAAGAGCGACTAAGAACTGTTTACGCGAGTAACCAAACCGGGGTTTTCACCCCTCTGTATTTCAGCCCCATAAAGATCCTTAGAGTTCATTTTTGGTATACTCCATCTCCAGCGGCCCCTGACGGCACATACTAAAGCAAAACATCCAGGACCCTCAGGGGGAGGGGTGATATATGTTATAAAATCGCTATTTTTCGCACTTTTTAAAAATTGTTTGACAGGGGTCCAGACTAAACGGTAACTCGGATTGAGCTCTGCTTTTGCATCCACATTTATTTTGTCCCAAAGCTCGGCATAGGGGGTTTTTCGACCCCCCACCCCCTCCCCCCTCGTTTTTATTTTCCGTATCTTTTCTCCCCGGGGGTCTTTAGTGTTGATTTTTGGTATGAATATTCTCGATGAGACATTGAGGACATTTTCCCAAAATTTACCCCCCGGGGTCATCGCACCCCGGAGTTATTAATGCTTAAAATTGGTCCGATTTCTATCTACTAGCTTTGTTCAACATCTGAACATTTATGTTTTCATTGTTGGGCCACGAGGAAAGAAAACTCAATGATTTATAATTTCATCTGTTGCCAGTTTCTATTTGTTAACAAATAAAATATTTGTAATTGATTTTATTGCATAAGGCTTTTAAAAGGGATCTTCAATTTAGTTCATTTTAATATGAGATCGGCAGTAAGGGTTGGGGTTTTTTTTAAAACTTTTAATTTAATCGTAGTATTGTTAGCAACTAGCTTTGTTTTGCGTCGGTTCGGGTGGTACATTGTGATTGATTTCAAATTTATCCTAGACTGAAGAAGATCCTTGAACTTTTGCACCAAATGCATGCCGCCAAGAAAACCACAGATGTCGGACCGCCAACAAAAATGTTGAAGGGAAAAAAAACATGCAAAGTAAATTTTGAAGAAAAAAAAAACAGGCAAAGAAATAATATTAATGCAAAAACATGTGATATCTCCCCAAAAACAACAGTGTTGTAAAAAAACCCCCCGCCAAGAAAACCTTAAATACTCAGCCTTAAAAAGTTATGATATCGAGTTTTCCCGCCAAGTTTGTGCCAAACTACAACTAACCTGTATGTATAGTTCTTTTAAATTGCTTTCAGTCCTGCCAGGCGGGAAGTTTTTACTCATTAAGCAACCACCTCACAAGACAAAGCTTCCCGCCTGGCAAAACTGAAAACAATTTAAAAGAACTATACCTACAGGTTAGTTGTAGTTTGGCACAAACTTGGCGGGAAAACTCGATATCATAACTTTTTAAGGCTGAGTATTTAAGGTTTTCTTGGCGGGGGATTTTTTTACAACACTGTTGTTTTTGGGGAGATTTATAATACATAATGGACAGATCAATTCAGTCTTCTTCTAAAAAATGTTCAGAGCAAACCACAGAATGAGTATTTAGCGCAAAACACGCCCGATTGACTTTTTATAGGCCTTTTTTTTCAGACGACGGATCTTGCAAAGGGAACTCATGGAAGCGTACACATTTTTACTCTACAGCTTGATTGTCGCTCCCTATTCATACATACGAGTGTTAAACAGAAGCATAAAATACAAAAATGTTTCTCCCAAGCTAAAAATAAAACTTGAAAACGACAAAAGAATGTGTTCAATCCTGAATTTTAAAAGCGAACTTTTCCGCTACTTAACACCAGCATTGAAAATGTAAACTTACAGATCACGTGGTTAGCTCTGATCTCAAACCCAAAGCGTGAATAAACCCACTACAGGTTTAAAACTTCTGTCTCGCATTTTTTGGAGGCACATCAGAAGGAGATATTCTATTTGTTCCTCTTGAAGAATGAAAAACTTTTTTGTGTCTTTGATTTTCGGGGTGTACGTTCGTTTCACAGGCATAAAAAATGTGCACCTTATGAACAAATTAAATGAAGGTTACAATTTGTTGGCTTTTAAAGTTTTAACTAGCTTCCGGGGCAGCTAGATTAGCTTCCTACGGCATGTTGATGCATAACGTCCCCCTCTCTAACTTTTACCTCATTCTGAAGTTATATTATTTGATATAATTTTAATGTTCATTTCAAGACATACCATTTTCAAGACATACCACGCACGTGGCCCGGCGTTGCACGGGCACTTCGTGTCTTGAAAGTAGTGAGGAAAATTTCAAGAAACTACTCCCCGCCAAGGCGGCTCACCAAAAAGCGTACTTCGAGCCTTTTCTTTTTTCCTGCATCAAAAAATCATTCGAATTATTGATATGATGCACGGGCACTTCGTGCCTTCAAGATGGTGAGGAAAGTTTAAGTAAGTTCAGCTCGTTCAAAGGAAAGAAGCAGACATATATACTCAGTTTTTAATTTAAGTTGATGGCTTTTCAACTATTTTATATTTCAAAAAATTACAAGTGTCTAGCGATAAAAGTACGACGTACGTGACCCGCTAATGAGTTTCATATTTGATTTAGTTAAGCCTTCATTCAAAATTCTCCTTATCATTGTTATTACTGTTTCATAGCAACCACGTTTTTCAACAATGGATTTCATATTTAATCATTTCGGCCTAATTGCTTTAAATTTGACTACTTATTAATTGATATCTTCGTTAATTAAAATCGTATAATAATATAAGTTAAAACTAATGAAGCCTGAAAAATTACCTATCTATCGGTACCTGGTTCGACTTTCAGTTTATTGGCGTTCAGAAGAAAGAAGCGTGACATAGATAGATAGTTAGAAAGAAAGAAAGAAAGATAAAAATAAAGATAGAAAGATACTCAGTTTTTAATATAAGTAGATTATTAAAGACCTTGCTAAATTATGTGGGCAACAATATTTTAAAGTAAAACAAAGACTAATGGAGCAACAGCCCATGAGCGTCAGATTTACGTCATTTTCTAAAAGGCCAAAAAAATTTTTGCGGAAGCACACCACTGCAGGTAAGAACGGTTCGCTATTCGTTAAGCTGAGTCGTGCTGGTGGTATGCGGGGCTATGGCTGAAAATTTCAATAAGCGATTGCGCCTTTGCATCGTTGTAAATGAACTCACTTTGAAAAGAAGTAAACTTATGTATTAGTGAAGGTTTTTCTCTAAAAATAGTTGGTGCTTTGTTCAATTATATATTTTTTAGGAAAGTTAGATCAAAAGTTGCTTGTATATGAGTTTCTTTTCCCGCAGATTGTAATAAGAATTTCTTAAATATTTTATAATACAGTGAACTCTCACTTATATACCGCCTCATTTATGCGCCTTTTTCACTTATACGACGATTTTAAATAGACCAAGCACATTCCATAGAAAATTAATGATAGTATTATTCGTTTATGCGTCGCTCTAAAGATAAATATTTCACTTATGCACCGAATTTTCTGTAAAATGTAAAACAATGTATTTATTTTCTTAAAAAAATAACAATTTTTCTTCACTTTTCTCTTTAATCTTTCCCCTTTATTGCTCACAGAAGGCAATTTTTCCGCATGAACTAGATTTCGGAGAGGGACAATTACCTATTATGGATCGTTTTAAAGGGAACAGTTTGTAATTAGGTGTGCTACAGTTTTTGTTTTCTCTTCATCATTGTAGTTACATTACAGTAATTGCCGAACCGTAGTAATATGTCCCTTTTCAAGAGAAACATTCTTATTCATTATCTCATTAGAAACTATGTTGCGTTTTAGTCCTTTAAATAGGCTTATTCACTTATACGTCTCTCTCACTTATGCGCTTTTTTCTGTTGGTCCCTTGGGCCGGCGCATAAGTGAGAGTTCACTGTAGTACAAAGTTTTATTGATCTCTTCTCTATCTCTTCTCTACTCTCTACTAATAATAAAGCTGAAGGTGGTTCTGTCTGTCCTTCTTTCTGTCTGTCTGTTACGCGCGTAGCGCCAAAACCGTTCGGTCGATTTTCATGCCACTTGGCACAAAATTAGTTTGTAGCATGTAGTTTTGCACCTCGAAGCGATTTTTCGAAAATTCCATTTCGTTCTTTTTCTATTCGAATTCTTAGCGGAAATTCGATAAAATAGGGAAGAAATATTTCACACACATTTTCAAGTCTTATGTCATTCGAAAGCTTGGAATTTTCTGCACAAAATGAAGTTTTTTCGAAGTTTCTACGATCATCAGGAGAGCTGTAACAATTGTTTTTAGAATCCCGGAATTCAAGGCTTACCTTCAGTAAAGCAAGCCAAACGATTCTAAAATGGTTGAGCTCTAGAATAAAATTTGTTTGAAAAGAGAGATAAAATGAATTATTTTATCAACGGAAATCAATTTTTCATGTTGTTACTATGGTTACGTGTTCATACTTATTTTTGTTTCTTTCTTTTTCCAGGGTTGCCAGCGTCTATCTTCGTAGGCTACGGCCAGACGTAGTATTTTTGATTCTACGGTAGTATTTTTTCGGCCCAAATAAGGAGCGTAGTATGTTTCTGGCAACCCTGTTTCCAATACACTAATGACTTAATTAAAAGATTTGGCGGATTTTTTTTTTTTCCATTTTCATAGATTTCGCATTTTAGCAACATTGATTTTGGCAACGTTTGGAAACAGTAGTATTTTGTAATATTTTTTTTAGAGGAGGCGTAGTTTTTTTTTTTGTTCCAATTCTCTGGCAACCCTGTCTTTTTCCCGGTGAAGCGGTGAAGATGCTTTGGGACCCTGCTTGGCGCGTTTTCAAAAAGTCAACTACGCCAAATAGCTAGGGTTACCACGCTTGGCGCGCCTATCGTTCATTTAGCGAGAAAAGGGTACCTAAAGCACAGATTAACGAAATATCGTATCAATTGCGATATTGCATCGTTTTTTTAAAGTGTTTCATTTCGGAAAATGTATTGTTTTGTTTTTTAAGCTAGGAAAGAAAACTTTCTTCTTCTCTTAAACTTTGGTAAGATTTCTGTTGGTTCCTGTTATCAACAAAATTGTTCTTATTTTCTCTTTTGGCTTATTTTTGTCCATCTCCCTTGGGGTTGCATTCGAATGTTCCAAGGGGGTGTTTTACCCCATTTGTCGGGTAAATCAGTGTTTTCAATGCAAGGTGATATGAATTGGTTAACAAAAGTGATATGAATTGGCGCGACCACTTGGCGATATATCGCCAAGCTTTTGATCGCCAAGTATTTGACGCCAATTGGCGAAAAAAATTTTTTTTTTTTTGATTTAGGTTCAATTTGGCGCTGTTGGCGATATTTTGCGAAAAATCCACTGAATGATGTTAAAATCGATGATATTTAGGAGATAAATCATTGTAAAACATTTTTTTGCATTGTTTCGTAGCAAACTAGGGATACAAATGTTTGAATTGTTATCTTGCTCACTCCAAGCACTATTTTAGCGCTTAAGACATCTACTAAGAAATTTACACGTAAAACTAAGTAGTGTGGGGTCCATATCAGATCTTTATATCACTTTGAAGGAATTATAGTTGAATAAAACTAAAATAGAGCATTTTTTCTGCTATATCAATTATTTTACAAATGAACTTTTAATTTTATACCACGGGCAAAGCCGTGCGGGTACCGCTAGTTCTGAATAAAAGGTGTGCCAAATAAATCAGTAGTAAGTTTCAGGAAATTACGGAACCGTGGAATTCCCGTAGAAAAGAGTAAAAAAACATAGTTTTCCAATCACATTGCATCAACCTTCCATTAAATTGCATATAAACGCGAAGTCATAATTAAACATGCCTTCAAAAATTGACTCCGCAATCAGTATTTGTGCAATCAGAACAAACTACCTATAATAATGCCATTTAGGAAAAGTGCACTCTAAGGGGATAATTTATTTTGTAGATGGCAAAGAAAGGAGTAGAATCTAATCAGCCAAAAGTACTTTTTTTCCAAATCAATTTACGTCATTTGGAAACTGAAAACCAATTTAGGATTAAGAGGAGGAAAACATTTAATGGATGTTTAGGCAGTGCATGATAGCAGTCTGGATGGAAATAAGTGTCCGATTTTTGTTTTAAGTTTCGGAAACTGCTTAGATTTGTTTGATGTAGTTGGAAATTTGATATTTTGCAACCAGCAATTTCTTCTTATTTATTTTGCATATAATAATAGACTTTTCGATTCTTAACCCTATGATTGCTCAATTTTCTTAGCGAAGTAGCTTAAAAATCTGACTACTTTTAATTTAACGAAAACAAATATGAAATTAATGTAATAAATTAACCCAAATTAAGTTAGAAATTACCTTTAACTCGTTAGCACCCAAATTATTTTTAAATGAAAATTTTTGAAAAATCTTTTCAAATTACATTTTACACTTCATAGAGTAAAGACAAAGTTTTATTCACTTTCAGTATATTTTGTAGTTGAAATAGCAAACGATCATGAAATAGATAGCTGGGCGTTTCTGGTAGTACAAAAGTAGGTAACTGTCCTCTAATCTTTGCTTCGAAGACACCAATTTTATAAACCAAGAATGAAGTTTTTGTAAAATTAAAACCATGTAAAGAGAAGTATGATACTGCCGTGCTAAGCACAAAAGTCGTATCTGCACTTTTTAACAAAATTGAGTTATCGCCACCAGGTGGCTCTTTGTGACGTATATCTACTAATAATAAAGCTGAAGGTGGGTCTGTCTGTCTGTCTTTCTTACCTTCTATCTGTCTGTTACGCGCGTAGCGCCAAAACCGTTCGGTCGATTTTCATGACATTTGGCACAAAATTAGTTTGTAGCACGAGGTTATGCACTACGGAGCGATTTTTTGAAAATTCTATTTCGTTCTTCTTCTATTCTAGTTCTTAGCGAAAATTTGATAAAATAGGGAAGAAATATTTCATACACATTTTCAAGTCTTATGTCATTCGAAAGCTTGGAATTTTCTGCTAAAAATGATGTCAGTTTGAAGTTTCTACGAGCATTAGAAGAGCTGTAATAATTGTTCTTAGAATCCCGGAAATTCAAGGCTTACCTTCAGCAAAGCAAGCCAAACGATTCTAAAATGGTTGAGCTTGAGAATAAAATTTGTTTGAAAATTAGGATGAAATGAAATATTTTATCAACGGAAACCAACTTTTCATTTGTTACCATGGTTACGTTTTTATTTCGTCTTCTTGTTTTAAATAAAGAATAAATTATATGGTCATTTGAGAACGGCAATTGTTTTTAAAAAAATATGAAAAAAAAAAATCATGTGAATCAAATAGATGGTGGCAAAATCTTAAAAAGTAATATCTGAGTTTGAGGTCAACTGCAGATACCACTTTTGCTCTTAGCACGGCAGAATACACTTAAAAAAATTAGTTGTACCCTGAATTGATAACCGCACTATTAATCTTTAACATAACTAACTTAAGACGTTACCTGCTGGACTGACTGGAAGGAGAAAGGTTCTAAACTTTTTTGGGGATGTAGCTACACATGTAAAGAAACTAACAAATAAGAATAAGAAATAATAAAAAGGTATTGTTTTCAGTGAGGTGTCTGAAAAGATGTGATCTATAAACAGATCACCGGGTGGCAATAGGTTAAAGGATGAATTACGGAATAAGGTTTAAATCACGCGAAAATCGTGGAATGAGCTAATTTTGTTACTTTTTCGTTAGAGAGTTTTTCTTTTAGATCTTACGGAAACTTCTGTCGAATAACCTTAACGTTTGCAGTTAAGGTTTCTATATTTATATTTATAACTTTAGTCTACCTTTAAATTTCGTTATATCTGGAGCATTTAAATAAAGAAATTAGCTGATTTTCGAATTTTTAACGCATTTGGGAGCTTTAAAAGTTATGATGGTTGCATTTTGACCTTTTTCCTTTTTTAAAATGTGTATTTTTACGTATCTTTCTCTTTTTTTTTTAATCTATTTTTATCAATGACTTATCTACACTGCTGGCCACCCAAATTGCAACACCAGGAAAGACGAGAGATATCGCAACCACATTTATAGTGTAGATAACATGTTGACCAAGTATCAAATGATTAAATTTATAGACTTCTGTGAAATGTCGTTCCTGCCAAAATCAGTAGCCAGAATAGCCGTCATTGTTGCAGATCACCGCTACCACATGCCTCGGAATTAATTCAAAGAGATTTTGGATGTGCTTTTGGGGTACAGCACACCAAGCAGCTTACACATGTTGCCAAAGTTGATCTGTTGTAGCAGCTGGGGATGTAACCTAGATCAATCGTTGAGCAACCATGGACCACGTGTTTCCTATCGGCGAAACATCCGGAGAACGAGACGGCCAAGGAAGCAACTCAATCTGGCGATTGATAAAGAAGCCTTCCACAATGCGTGCCACGTGTGGTCATGCATTATCCTGCTGAAAAAGGGCTGTGGGTAAGCCCTGAAGGTAAAGAAGGACAACTGGCTCCAACACCTCGGAGATATTGCTCTGGCTGTTTAAAGTACCGGCAATGCGTACTAGAGGAGGGCGTGAGGGATATCCAATACCACCCCATACCATAATACTCGGTGCAGGACCAGTGTGGAGGTACATAACGCAGCTGTTTAGCATCATCTCTCCACTGCGTCTCCAGACTCAAATCCGTCCATCGTCCGACCATCGTGGTGTTGCAGACTGAAGCGTCACTCGTCGGTAAAGACAATTTTATTCCATTCCGCCATCCACATCCTTCTTTCATAGCACCATTGGCGGTGGAGACGTCTGTGGTTCTGCGTCAAGGGTAACGAAGCAATGGACGTCTTGCAGACGGACCACTCTGCTGCAAACGGCGTCGAATGGTATGCACAGACACTGGAGGATGCGTTACAGACGAAATGTGCTGTGCTATGATTCGTGATGTGACGGAGCGATCCGTCACTACCATGCGCACAATGCTTCTGTCATCACGTGAAGTGGTGCCCCGAGGTGGATGTGATTGACCACTAGGGTGGAGCGAAAAAAATGAATTTTTGATTTTCGTAAACGGGTACCTTTCATTTACTGTGAATGAGGCTAAGTAACAATTTTGTAAAATATTTCACTTTTGCGACGTTATCTTTAGTCTGCGCATTTGGCCTAAAAGTTTTGAAATTTTTGATTTTTTTTAGATTTTTCAAATTTTTTTAAAAATATTGCAA